>CAKNWW010345987.1:21090-47098 GCA_932074435.1 Andricus kollari
ATTTCGGTGAGTCCCCTCGCCTCTCGCCATCGGGGTGCTTGATTTCGGCGAGTCTCCTCGCCTCTCACCATCGGGGTGCTTTATTTCGGTGAGACTCCTCGCCTCTCACCATCGGTGTGCTGGTTTTCGATTAACATTTTACAATGAGTGCTTAAAATGTTGTCCTCGCAGTTCGATGCATTTGTTAGTCCGTGCTTCGAAAGATTCGACACAACTGCGAAGTGTGCCTCTCACAAACTTCTGTTGACAGTTTCTTTCTCATTACCCTTTGAAACAGGCATCAGTACATTGAAATTTTTTTCTTCCAAATCTTTAACTACGTCGCGGAACCCTCGATAAAGGACAAAGGAATCATTCGTTTTCAAAAACTTGCATTAAACTAATTTCTATCTTTAATCATGGTTTTCATGATACACAATGAGATGACATGTGAACGTAAGCTGCGAACAAGAACAAATGAAAATCGTAGAGCGGAGTAACGCATAAACGACTAGGACTAACTGAAAACAAACGAACATCGCCAAGCGAGATGGCACTTTATCTAAAGAGAATTAACATCAAGAAACAAATAAAGCTCGCATTGCGGATGGGCGCACGTATTTATTTGATTTGGGCGTGTTGGTTGCGTTCATTTCTGTTGGTCGTAATTAGCTGCTTTCGATTGGGTTATTGCTGTTGGTCACTCTCGTTTCAGTTGTTTTGGGTGTCGTTGTCTTCCCTCATTACTTGACTTCATTACTTTCACAATGGAAATTCTATCTCAAGAACAAGAAATTGAAATTCCGTCATCAGTGACGAAAATGATCCAGTATTTGGACGGCATTAAAACGTAATAAATATCATCCTTATGAAATTTCACTGCATCAAGAACTTAATGGCAATGATTTTCAGAACTGAGTGACATTTAGTCAATGGGCGGTTCAGCAGATACAAGGAAACCCGAATTTCATTTTTCGAGTACTTTTTACAGACGAGTCGCCTTTCAAAAACTATGGTTACGTTAATCGACACAACATGCACTATAGGATTGTACAAAATCCACACTTCTTGCGTTAAGTTGAGCATCAGCGTCCATGGTCCGTGAATGTTTGGTGCAGGCTCGGTCAACTCCCATGTAAAGAAATGGCGAAATTCAGCGCCATCTGCGATGAGCCAGAGAACTACAGACGCGTGCATGTGTTGGTCTTCATATATGTATATGCGCTTCCTTACATGTGTTGAATACTAAAATAATTCAACAAAAAAGAAGAATAAAGACAAAATTAAGCAAATAAGAAACGAAAAATAGGAAATTAAGGATAATTATCATTCTATTTCCCATTTTACGTTTCTTATTCACTTCATTTTGCCTTTATTTGAAGGATTGCAGTACAGAATTACATAACCAACAAAATCGGAATTTTTCTGGAAACTGAAATAATATTCTGTAAAATTGAAAGCACTATTTATAGATAAAACAAAAGTTCACTCCTGAGCTAAAGTTTTTCTGAGTTGAGACCAAAAAAATATGATTATACAAATTATATAATTCCGAGAAATAGAATGTCGAAGTTCACCATCTCAAAGTGACAAGAACCTAAAATTGCAACAGGCTCGGTTGCGGATGACAATAAAAAGAGCAAATTAATGGATGGCATCACAATTTAATCTCAACGCAACAGTTTGCGTTTTAATAAAGTCTTTCTCCTCAAAATGATAACGGCACACGAAAACCCGTTTCGAGGTTATAGTCTCATAATGTAATTTTTACAGCACAGCCACAAAAAACAATTTGCCGCGCATGCGCTGTCACCCCTTGGCGTTGAAAATTTGCGCCATCTGCGATGGGCCAGAGGACTAATATCGCACCCCTCGATGCTTCTCAGTCCCCGCGCCTATGTCCTAAAAATTCGCCATTTCTTCACATGGTAGTTGACCGAGCCTGGTTTGGTGTGGAATAATTGGAGATCAATTTAGCGGTCTGTATTTTATTGATAGAAATTTGAACGGTGAAAAATACCGTAGCTTTTTAGAAAATTATCTTCGAATATTGCTTGCAGACCTAAGCTTGGAAGTTCGACACAACATGTGGTATCAAAATGACGGTTGTCCAGCACATTATTCGGCAATCGCGAGGGAAGTACTCAATCGCGAATTCAATGGACGATGGATGGGTAGAGGACGTGCGATAAATTGGACTGCCAGATAGCCAGAACTTACGGAACCGGATTTCTATTAGTGGTGTTATCTAAAGAGTCGCGTGTATCAAGAAGTGCCCACAACTCTTGATGGCATGATCGAGCGGATCAGGTCTGTTTGTGCACAAATAACACCAGACACACTTCGCAGTTGTGTGGAATTTTTCGAAGCTCGGATCAAAAAGTGCATTGAAGTGCGACCAGCGATTCGTCGATTGGTCGAGAGTTCGGTCGATAGTCGACAGTGCCCGAAAAGGGACCTCGGTACCACGGTACGGGCCAGTCCGAAAACTACCGTGCTAGTGAGAACTACTTCCCCTTTCGTTCACTCAAACATTCCGTGTCAGTTGTTAACCTTTGAAGAGAATAAAGACTTTTGAGGTGCAATTCGGTGTCCTATCCACTCCACACCTTACTCACTCCTAAATCAAGCACCCCCATTGTGAGAGGCGAAGGGACTCACCGAAATCAAGCACCCCGATGGTGCGAGGCAAGACGACTCACCGAAGTCCTTGAAATAATCAACAATTATATTTTTCGCAATTGGAGTTCCCATTTTAAATTACAAATTTACCCCCACTACTGCCTTCTGTAGGGGTGGGGTGAAGTAATCTTTTTTAAAGTTGCTTTTCCTCCTCGAAAATAAAAAGTTGTTATTACGGATATTTTTTCATAGGATGCACCTGTCATATAAAAAATGACATCGGCTCCCAGTAGAACCACGGTAAATCACACTTATATCCAGGTATCACAAACCGTGAGATGGGTGACATGATGAAATTACGACGACAGGCTGGCGAAACCCTGGTGTGTCTTGAGAACACGAAGTGACATAAGTATAAAATATTTCTGCATCCATCTCGCAAGTACCTTGGCATATTTTTGGGACGCAGGAATGGCGTTAAGGTTACGAACCATTGATAGCTTCGCACATCCGAGAGAACCGATCACAAGAACAATTACTTTAACCAAATATTTTGGGTACAGTCGTTGCAACTCCCTTTTAAGGTCTTGATACCTCTCCTCATTTCCCTTCTTCTTGACAGTAATGTTGTAGTCGGCCGGAGCCCGAAGTCTCGAAGTTTTGGAGAACAATATCAGGCGTCGAGTGAGCAAGGGAAACTGCTGTCCGAAAATCGCAGTTACAGAAAAATGTGGCACTTCTCATTTTGGATAATTGATACTATCTCTTTTGGAGCGTTCAGCAAGGCAGGGTCGCGGCCAGCATCATAATAGTGACAAAGATGGTAATAAAGCACTCTTTGGGTCGCACTATTTTTGTAGATATACGTTGTTTCCGCATGGATAGGACATCCAGATAGTATGTGTTCTAAATATTGCTACGATGCCAGCACTATCCCAGTTCGCGGAGGCTTTATGGAGCGTATGCACTCTGTGTGGTGCCAAAAACACCCAATGCTTCAGCACGTTTGGCATCAGTATTTGCGAAATCAGCACGCCTACCTCTTGAAAAATGGATATATACGCGGAGCGCTTCCCCAACCGCTGTTTGAACAAGCTGCAGACGAAGATGAGGAAGCGGCAGTAAGACCATCCGCGAAAAGCAGACGCTTTCTGAGAGATGATAGCGATTTCAGAACAAGGAGGAACATTGACATACAGGTTCCTCCTAAGCCACAAGGTCTGGCTGAAATGGATGCAGCCCTTCGTGAGGATATCTCAGAGGAGTCAGACCTCTGGACCATCAATTGTTCAGTTTATGGTGCTGCGAGAACATTATCTGATTCAAATCGAAGGCTAAAACCGACGATGTATCAAAAGAACAAAAGACGCTTATAACAACTGAACAAGAAGATTGGATGCGCAAGACAGAATGCGTCCTGTATTCAGTGTGTGATTGAAAACATAATATCTGGCTAACCCGTCTCGATTCCTTTTCGATTCCTTTAGAATAGAACAGTAAAGTTGAAAGCAGATACTGACAATATCGTCCGCTTCACGGAGTTTTGTGACAACCACATAAAATATGGGGAGGAATGTCCATCAATTACTGCCGAAGAGGTGAAAAACGCACTTAGAGGCACGAAGAACTTTTCCGCTGCTGGACCAGATTGTATCCAGATGTTCTGATGGAAGAAGTTTACCTCTACACACCAACATTTGGGCCGCATATTCACCGCATATTTAAAGTCGGAGATGCCCATTTCGCAGTGGCTGGTGTTAGGACGCACTCTACGCCTACCGAAAAAAGGCACCTTGTCCAACCCAGATAATTACAGGCCAATAACTTGTTTGCAGACACTGTATAAGACCTTTACAGCTCTCCTAAACAACAGGATTGTTCGATGAATTGAGCCTGTGTGGCGTGAGATGTACGAACGACGTGGCACGAAAAAAGGTGTCGCAGGCTGTCAAGAGACCTGTTAGTTGACATGTGTGTCTGTAAAGACGCTGCAGCCCATCAGCGCGTCCTGTCAATGGCATCCACACATAGTGAGATGCATAGAGAGATTGATGCCTCTTTGGAAAACTAGATTTGCTATCTCATCTGGAAATTATCGTGTGACAATGAGCAACGTCACCATCCAGAGTGGCGTCTTTCAGGGCGATACCATGAGCCTTTTTCTTTTTTGCATCACACTTCTACCTCTATCTCTCGCACTGCGAAATTCTTCTGGATATCCCTGTGGCAACACTAACCAGCGCGAGCATAAGGCCACTCATGTATTTTATATGGATGACCTGAAGATATATGCCTCTGGTAAAAAAAACCTTCAAACTGCCATAAATATCGTCAAGAAGTACACAGGAGAGATTGGGATGGACTTTGGATTGGATAAATGTGCCAACAATTTGGTCTTCCAATCTGTCGGCGTTGAACAAGGCATCTGCAACTAACATGCTTGCCGTCCCAGTTCTACTCTACTCGTTTGGGGTGGTTCAATGGACGAAGAACGAACTTAAGGCCCTTGATGTCAGCACACGTAAAATCATGCATATGCATAAAAACTTGCATCTCAATTTGTCAGTTCCGCGATTATACATTTCAAGCCGCCAAGGGGGACTCGGACTTCTGAATCTCCAGTGTCATCACAACCGAATCGTTCTAAGTAAAGCTTACATCGTTGCCAATGGCAGAGATCCTTTCCTAAAAATGGTCAGGAATCGCAAGATGATGGGTAAAGGAGCGTTCCTTTACAAAGCCGTGGAGCAAGCGGCCGAGACCTTGGACTAAATTTTAACTTCAGAAGTGAGGAAAGTGCATTACTCAATCTAGATGCTTCACTTCTAAAAGCCGAAGTGAAGAAAGCAGAGATTGCAAAATTTTATCAACAGCTACTCGACAAGAAAATGCACGGAAACTTTCACAGAAATGTAGAAAAACCGTCCTTTCTCAGATCATCAGGGCTCAATTTATGTACAGAGGGTTTTGTTTTCACATGCCAAGACGGTGTCATTTCCACCTTAGCATATCGTGACCGCATTTTATGTCAAGAAGGTCCCAGCGATATGTGCAGAGCGTGCCATGCACACCCTGAGTACCTCGAAGACATACTATCGGGGTGTCCCACCTACGCAGGTACGATGTACCTTGTGATCCAAAAGTACCCGGAATTCTTCCATAAAACGAAAACGGTTTAATTATTCATCGATATTAATTTTATTCCCTTCGAAGTAATCTCCATTGCAAGCAGTACACATATTTCAACGCTTCCTCCAATCAAATTGGTAACTTGAGTCATGGGAATAGGAAAAAGTCACAAGAACCCATGACAGGTAAATACGGAGATTGGGGAACGGTATGAACGTTGTTTTTGGTCAAATAGTCGCGTACAAGATGAGATGTGTGAGCCAGTGCGGCTCGCACTCTCGACACACGCCGCGCTTTAACTCGTCTCATGCCCAAAACATCGTGCATTACGCTCTGCACCGATCCGAAAGTGAAACCAAGATCGGCTGCTATCTCTCTGATGCTCACACGACGATCTTTGAGGACAATTTCCATAACTTTTTCTATGTTTTCGTCGGTCACAGAGGTGGATGGACGACCGGAACAGGACAAACCATTAACCCCGGTACGGCCCGCTTTAAGCTCTTTTTACCACTCGTACGCTTGTGTTTTCGACATTGTCGACTTCCCGTAGGCTACCGTTAACATTTTTAACGCTCCTGCGCATGATATATTGTTAGAAACACAAAATTTCAGGGCAAACTCTTTGCTCAACTAAACTAGACATTGCGAAATTCGCAGAACATAACAAACAATTACTTGTTTACAAGGCTATCACGCACAAACTTTCGACAGATGGCGCTCAAACAGATATTGGAGAGCCAGATAACAGATGTACCCCCCTAGAAAAAAAATGTTTTGACAATATCTCAAGCGCGGTTAGTTTGAATGGAAAATTCCGGGTACTTTTCGATCATAAGGTATACACAGTGTGGCAAATAAGTATCAGTACTCTTCCTACAAATCGTAATCAAAACAAAATATCTGGATTTTTTTGAATTTATTATTCAAAGTACTCGCCCTTCGCTTCAATACACTTGTTACAACGATTCAATAGTGATTCGAATGCATGCGCAAGCTCGTTTTGTGGAATAGTCTCCAACGCCCTTGACGAAGCCGTTTTGATTGTCTCTACGTCTTCAAAAAAACATCCTTTCAATTTTAATTTCATCTTTGGAAACAAGGAAAAGTCCCATGGTGCCAAATCTGGTGAATAAGGTGGGTGGTTCAAAACACAGACTTGATTTCGGGCCAAAAACTGACGCACAATGAGTGAGTTGTGACTCGGTGCGTTATCGTGCAACAGCGACTACTTCTCTTCATCGCGATATTCGGGTCGAATACGACGGGTTCTGCCCATTAAACGCTTTAAAACTTCAAGATAATACGCGCCAGCAACAGTTTGACCTGTTGGAAGGAATTCTTTGGGGATAATTCCTTTGCTATCGAAGAATGCGATCAGCATTGTTTTGATTTTTGAAGGAGTTTTTCGTGTTTTTTTGGCTTGTGGTGAATTTTTTTACTTCCATTCCGCACTTTGGCGCTTAGTTTCTGGATCGTATTGAAAGCAACTTGTTTCGTCGCCCGTAACAATTGATTTCAGGAAGTTTGGATCATTTTTGGCGGTTGCAGCGATCTCCCTGGAATGATTGACACGAAGTGATTTCTGTTCGTCCGACAACGTGTGTGGAACAAACTTTGCACAGACCTTTGTTTTGCCCAAATCCTCGTGAAGAATGATTCGAATTGTTTCTTTACTGATATTCAAAGCTTCTTCCATCATTTTTAGAGAAGCATTGTGGTCATTTGCTACGAGCTTCCGAACTTTTTCAATCATTTGGGGTGAGTGAACTGAAATTGGTCTTCCTTCACGTTTTTCATCCTCTAGCGACACTCGACCATCCAAAAAACGTTTATGAAACAGAAAAACATTTGTTTTAGTTGAACAATCACCGACGTACACTGGCTGCATCAACCGAAACGTTTCTGCTGCAGATACACCAAGTTTTGCGTTGAATTTAATAACCTCTCTTTGCTCCATGTCGAAATTTCTACATCGAATCAAAAGTTGTTTCATGAGAACTGTCATAACACTGTTCTTTGTGATCCGATTGCTCCAAACATTGATGGCTGTGGTCAAGTATATTTAAGCTACAAAATGCAACCACCCACTTTCAGATGGCGTTGCTGGTTGCTGAGAAATAACTTCAGTACTGATACTTATTTGCCGCACTGTGTATCTACAGACATAATGCCGCCCTAAGAGTGCGTTATTACTATCTTTGTCGCTATTACGGTGTTGGCCGCGACTCTGCCCTGCCGAATGCTCCAAGGGAGATACAGTCAATTGTCCAAAACGATAAGTGCCAAATTTTCTGGAACTACGATTTTTGGACAGCAATCTCCGTTGCACACTCGAGGCCTGACATTGTTCTCCAAGACTTCGAGAAACGAACTATATTCGTGATTGAATTCTCTGCTCCGTCCGAATACAACATCACTGCCAAGGAGGAAGAAAAGGAGGAAAGGTATCAAGACCTTAAAAAGGAGCTGCAAAGACTGTACCCACAATATTCGGTACAAGTAATTGTCCTTGTGATAGGTTGTAACGTGAAGATTTTGTTCAACCAATTACAAACAAAGCTCTCTGTTTGATCTAATCTCTAACTTGGCTACACGTTGTTCTCACTTTATTTTTTCCTATTAACCCTTTGACAACAACGTGGAATCGTGAAACATATACAACAACGTGGGGTCTTTGCCGACCCCACTCTGTTTTTTTTGTACCGGCTTTCAAGAAATACTTGGATTCAATCCCAAATAACTAGAATCAATGAAGCAACTATCCAGTAAAGTTTTCCAATAGATTAGCAATTGTTTACAAATTTATTGAATTTGTTATAAACAAATAAGTGAGTGGAAACGTATCCATGGGGATTGACAGTGATTTGTCAATTGATTCGCACTAAATATGAATCATTTCTAGTGAGAAATCGTTTTTTAACTAAATCCTTGAATGAAAATAAATCATTTGTTATTTTATAAATAAATTTGATAAACAATTGGCCATATCAGGTATTTATGATGAAGTAAATAAAGTATTTTCTACTGAATCCGACAAAAATGATAAATAAATGTCACTTACTTATCAGATTTAGTCATTCAATAACAATTGATGCTTGTTTAAACAATTTTAATTAACAAATGCACTGTTTGGGTATTTTCAGAGGTAGAAACTTGATTCTTTCAACGTAATCAAGTGTAAATGACTAGTTGTTAAACCTTTAGGGAGTAGCAGCTTATTGTTTACCAATCACTTTTTGTGATCAATCGATAGCAATTGATAATTGTTTAAACATAATTAAATAACAAATGCACTGTTTGGCTATTTTCAAAGGTAGGAATTTGGTTTTTGCAACGTAATGAAGTGTAAATGACTAATTTTCTGAACTCTGGGGAGCTACAATTTTAAGAAATTTATCAATCAACTATTTAAAATTTGTAAAAACATTCAAATTGGCATCTTAGGCATTTTTTGCTAAAAAATGCCTAAGATGATAAAAATTTGTTCATATAATTATATTTAACAATTGAAATTCTTGATTGTGATGCAGACGCCCTAAAAGTTTAAAAATTAGTCATTTACACTTCATTACGTTGCAAAAACCAAATTTCCACCACTGAAAATAGCCAAACAGTGCATTTGTTAATTAATTATGTTTAAAAAATTATCAATTGTTATCGACTGATAGCAAGGAGTGATTGGTAAATAATAAGCTGCTACTAACACCATAGAAACACAATTTATCTCCAAAAATGACTAACACTATACAAATTTGTGATCAAGTTTCTACCGCTGAAAATAGCCAAACAGTGCATTTGTTAATTAAATTTGTTTGAACAAGCATCAATTGTTATTGAATGACTAAATCTGATAAGTGAGTGACATTTATTTATAATTTTTGTCGGATTCAGTCGAAAAAACTGTATTTATTTCATCATAAATACCTGATATGTCCAATTATTTATCAAATTTGTTTATAAAATAACAAATTATTTATTTTCTTTCATGGATTTAGTTAAGAAACGATTTCTGACTATAAATGATTCATATTTAGTGCGAATGAATTGACGAATCACTGTCAGTCCCCATGAATCCATTTCCACTCACTTATTTGTTTATAACAAATTCAATAAATTTTTAAAGAATTGCTAAGCTGTTGGAAAACTTTACTGGATAGTTGTTTCATTGATTCTATCTATTTGGGATTGAATCCAAGTATTTCTCGAAAGCCGGTACGCAAAAAGAAATGTCGCGAAAGACCCCACGTCGTTGTCGGAGGGTTAATTAAAGTTTTATTTTTGAGTAATTTATCTGCGATAAACCATATGTACTTCTCTAGTTTCATAATTAGGTTAAGTTGTATTTTTGAGGGACTTATCTGCGATGTTTCAATATCCTTATTCTCTTTATTATCTTTGTTTGTAACACATGAGCTAGTGAAAGGAAGGGGAGGAGAGAGGGAATGGAGATATTTCTTTTGCCCTGAGTTTTTCTCTCTTTAATACTTGGAAGGCGATGTCTCGTTTCGTGTTTTTACAGTTTTAAGGGATTCCTCAGCATTACTCATATCATTATCTCAGCATTAATAACTCATCTCACATTCTGGCGGGCTTACTTTACGAGCAATATCTCTCACCACTCGAGTGATACAAGACTCGACAATGAAGATGCCAGGTAACCCGTCAATGTTTCGCTAGCGACTGGATTTTCTGACGGACTCACTTACTCTACGAGCAGTATCTCTTACCACTCGAGTGATACAAGGTTCAACAATAAAGACGCCAGGTGGCGCGTTGATGTCCTAGTCAACAAATTTCACTTAAGAGAATGAAAAGGACGACGCTTTCCATGAGCGGGAATCAAAGGCTCAGATTTCTTGTGGCCATATTGGCGTGTGGACGCATTATTTTGGTATTGGATAGTATTTGGTCAATAAGCAACAAATTTTAGTCTTGATTGAGGCAAGCCTCAAGGTAAATGTTTATCTAAATTCTGATCTCTTTCCTTGCCCATCCTCTCTTCGATGTTTAAGGTTGTTAGTTTATTATTTCGTTTGATTTTAATGTGTAAGTCCGTAACATGAGGCGCTCAATCGATTCTTTAACTTGATGACACGTTTTTCCTCTTAGTATTTAGTCTTTGCCGTAATTTTCAACTGGTTTCATTTTATTCCATTTGATTATTTTAATAAAAATGTTCTTTTTTTTTAGTTGTACACCCGGTGGCGTCTCCACAGGCCCCTGGCGCCAAGAACTTAACATTGGTCAAGTCTGTCTTTCATAATAATTTTTCAGGACTTCGTAACTTATATCGTTTGGGCCGCCATTTGTGAAGGTAGGTCATTTCTCGACCTACTATCAAAAATCTTGTCACAAGGTGCTCTCGGAGGTGCGAAAGCATCACTGGTTCGTAACGTTAAAGCCATACTCTCTTGCCAAAAATATGCCAAGGCCCTTGCGACATGAATGTCGTTGTGATTTCATCGTGTCCTGTGACACGATCTCACGGTTGTGAGACGTGGCCATGAGTGTGTCTTACCGCGGTCCTACTGGGAGCCCGTGTCATTTTTAGATGGCAGTTGCTCCCAGTGAGACCCTGCGGTGGTCGTTTAACCTTATTTTTTAATTATATATAAGTGAACGTGTGTCTGCTCGCTAGTTATAGAAATATTACAATTTTCTCTGAACGGTCCCAAAATTTGCACACAGGTGCCTTAGGAATCTGGGAAAGTCAACGAGGCAGTGCGAGTCGCTATATTTATCCGTATCATTACTGAAAAAGTAATTAAAAGTACATCCGTATTATACCTATTTCAGCATGTCGAGCTGTCAAATCGGCCTGTATCTGCATCGCGTACACAGGAGGGTATTTTATGGGTTTCAGAAAATGTAAATGCGATCAGTGGCTCAGACAGGAAGGAAATGTGAGGGTTCCAAACACAAGATATGTTTTTGACCGCAAAGTAGCCCCAACGGCCGTAAGGCGACGTCCGTGGGGGAAAAAACGCCGCGGCTAGCTGTTCCCGCCGGAGAAAACCGCGGGTAACAGCTAGTACTAAATATATGTATTCCCTGAGTTTAAAGAAAATCACTTGAAGATCAGGACTTTTAAATTTTATGCGGTTCAGTAATAATGCACCTCAAACGTTGTGATTATACTTGGGATTTGAACAATATCTTTGTTTTGGAAGACTAATCTTATCTTAATATATCTCAAAAACGGCTAAGCTTTTAGGGCCCACAAAAAGTACTCAAAAGAATGTATTAGGAGTGTATTAATAATATCTCACCGTATAAAATATTTCAGTCAGATGATAAGTGTAGGAATTTCTGACATACGTCCTAATGATTCGATCCCTTCTTTCACCTTCAAATCCTTGGAGCACGTCTTTATCAGAAAATTTCCAAAGCGCTTCACTAGTCATAACGCCGAAGAGCAAATCATATTTATTATTGCTCGTGATAGGGGTCCCATGTTCGGATTTTCTTGAACGTTGCCTATATTAAAAAATATTATGAAACATGAAAGATATTTTACGCTCGTCGCTGTATAAAACTTCAAGTCGCTAGCGAAATTTGAATTATTCCTTCATGCGATTTTAATTTTCAGGACAAACTACTCGCATAGGAAATGTTCAAGCCCCATGAATTCCTCAAATTAAAAAAAATTGGTCATGGAATTTAAAAACGTTTGGTAAGAATAAGGTGCTCGCAACGTCGTTTTTACAATTTTTAGGCATGACAGCCCTAATATCTTATATTAAATTGCTTACTGGAAATGTGATCGATGCTGCTCGTAGTTTCATATTACGCTTTTAAAAATAAATAAATTCGTATATGTTACGCTACTGCTCATAGAGTTCTCCGTAACAAACTTGCATAGCAATCACATATTTTAGGCTTCGCGTAATCTCGATAAAAAGTTTGAAAGTTGTGGATCTTCTGATCATTTTCTGTACATTACTGTTCATTAGAGCCAGAAATTTTGAAGTGTCGCACTGGATGTTAATGTTATATCCAAGTTTAGAAGGAACAGAGTTAATTAAGAGAAGCTGACTAACATGCAATACCACACCTTACTGAATTGAAGTGAGCTCACGCAAAAAAAGTAATGATCCATGCAAAAAATTAATTGTATGTATGCTTACCCGAATCCTTGAAATTCTGGCTCTAAATGCGATAAAAGATCTTTTTGAAAGTCAGTTTTTATTACAACCCCATCAACGCTTGGTCCAAAGGCACTTAAAAACGTTGGTGCTTCAATACGTATCTGGAGCAGCTCTTCTAGATCAGTTTCTCTGAGACAGTCAACTATAAGCTCGTTATCGTTAAGAATGTCTTCAGGAATGGAGCAGTTAGTTGACTTAGCTAGTTTCACAGCGTAGGACACAGGATCTTCAACGACAGCCCAAGAAGAAAGAGCACTACCAGATAATAATATAGTTCTTTTAAAAAGACCTGAAAAACATTGAATAAGATATGTCATTATAAACAATAACTTCTTTTAATATGTATATGAAATGGTATTAAACATTTTTACTCCTCAAAATATTCGCAGGTCGATAAATATGGTAAGTCCTATTAAAATCTTAATTTCTTTCAAAGAATATTTGCAGGTCCTGAATACGCAACTAGATTATACAGATATATGTGGATACTCAGACCGTTTTATTAAAACTTCCCAAACTTCTTTTTATATACGCGAATACACGAAATAAAAAAAAATCGAAACTGACGAGAGGAAGAAAATAAAAACAGCGACAGAAAAGATCGAAAAAGGCGACAAGGAGAGGTTCCTTAACCTCCCCCTAACACAGACTAGAATAGAGGAGTCTAACGAGCTAAAGTTGCATAAATCCAAAGACAAGGAAGGAGAAAGCTAGAAATAGTAGCAGGCTAAGAAACGCAATAATAAGCGAAAGACGGAGGATTATCGGCTCGAGAAATAAGGCAAGCCGACCCATTACTAAGGCCAACAAGATGTAGACAAATGAATGAGTCGCCTGCGTATATGTGCACCGCAATATAAAGAACAACGTGAACCCTTCGACATTTGGTGCAGAGATTATGAGGATTTACCGCATCAGCGGAGGACCTTGCCTGACCAGACCTTGCCTGACTGATATCAGATACCTGGATTAGACTATCGATGTTGCTACTGGCGCAACAGATAAGAAGAGCTTTAAGATCTCCAGCCTGAGGAAGGCATATTGCGGTGTGCAAATCTCCATGGTAGAAACGCCACCGCAAAGTACAGAAAATTTGGTTAGACGGACAAATATTAAGGGCATGTACCAGACTGTCACGTGACCTATTCTTTTAAACGAACTTACTCATAAACTAATAAGTCGAATGAATTTTCCATACCAGACAGACATCAAGGCAAGAAAGACGAAAGTGTGCCTGGTATAGAAAATCCATTCGACTTATTAGTTTATGAGTAAGTTCGTTTAAAAGAATAGGTCACGTGGCAGTCTGGTACATGCCCCTAAAGTCACATGCATCATGAGTTGTCTCAGGGAAAGGATACAAGTAACCAAATGTGGTTAAGGTGCCTAGGTTTCGGTCAATTACCGGCTGACTGCAACAGCCCCGATAGGTTTTACGTTTGCTGTAAGTGCAGCGAAGACAAAGACATGTCCGAAAACTACCAAAGCTATCCCAACTGTGTGCAGTCAGGGTGAGGAGAACGTCGATCTGAAACATATGACAGGCAGGACTTGTACAGGACTTGTACTATGTTCTACGTATATTATTAAAAAGTATTACGAAACTGTTAGATAATAATTGCTAATATTTTATTTTTATTTATTATTCATTTATATATTTCTTTTGTTCATGTATTTAGTTGAGCTATAGCAATTAAAAATTCTACCTCTCTCACTGTAATCGCTGGGTGCAATAAGATCTCATAAGGATCTGATGGTATTTCCTCAGGATTCATGAAAAAATGTTATACTATTTTAATTCATTTTCAAAAATATTCCATAAGATTTATAACTGGTTTTAAGTTATACAATCAAAGAGACTTTTGAAATCCGGCAAATGTTCGAAATGATTTTTGAGGATTTTAAAATTCTCTTAATCCATAGCTTATAGGTCATTTAATGTACATGGCTCTCTCTTTCACACATGAAGCCCTCAGCGGCCAAAAAGGAATCAAGCCAATTTTTGATACCCTGTTCTGATGTGAACCGTAATCCAGTGAGGGCGTTCTGCATCGACCGGAACAAATGGCAGTCCGACGGGGGCAAGGTCTGGTCGCATATTCTGGGCGTTTTTCGGCTATTTCTCTCTTCAAACGGATTAATTGTATTCGGTAGCGTTCTCCATTGATGGTTTCACCCGGTTTTAGCAGCTCATAATAAAGCACACCCTTCTGATCCCACCAAATACAGAGCATTACCTTCGCGCCATGGATATTCCACTTGGCCGTTGATTTGGCTAGTTGCCCGCGTTGCACATATGATTTTGTGCGCTTCGGGTTGTCGTAACGGATTCATTTTTCATCACCAGTAACAATCCGATGCAAAAAGGACTTGGTCCTGTGGCGTTCCAGCAGCATTTCGGACATGCAAAGCCGCCTTTCAACGTCTCTCGGCTTGAGTTCATGTCGAACCCAATTTCCTTGCTTTTCAATGTATCCGGCTGCTTTTAAACGTTTTGAAATGGCTGCTTGAGTGACACCCAAAGATTCTGCAAAATCTTCTTGTGTTTGGCAACAATCTTCATCGAGTAATGCTGCCAGTTCTTCATCTTCAAACTTTTTTGTCCTCCCAAGACGTCCTTCGTCTTCCAAGCTAAAATCACCACTTTTAAATCAAGCAAACCACTTTTGGCACGTTTGCTCAGCTAGAGCATGTTCACCATACACTTCCACCAAAATACGATGGCATTCGGCAGCAGTTTTCTTCATATGAAAATAATGAAGGAGAACTCCCCGCAAAAACAGTTTTTCAGGCACAATGATCGACATATTTAGGTGTACAAAAATTATAGCTGTTTGCGCTTCAACTGAATGACATATACTGAAAAAGATGCACAACAACAGTAGCTTTCCAACGCATGTCGGATGTTTGAGACGATGGAATAATAATCAAGTTACGCCATCTCTTAGCAAACCGCGCGAATTAAGTTATAGACCCATATTTCATGTTCCATCTAATCTTTCTCTGCTATACATATATATTTTGTGTGTGAATGTATATAACTTGAACTACGTACTATGTGCTTTGTAACCGTAAATTTCTTTTGAAACTTAGTTTTACTAAACCACTCCTATTCTTAAATTTCTTAAAACTCAAAACCTATAACTTTACTTTGCTGTTGGCAGCCAGGCGCACATGCGCTAACCAGACACGCAAAAATGCAAACAAAAAAAACTGGGTGTAGGCAAGATTTCGTGCCCCGGCTTGCTTCAAACCTTTGACAAAGGTTTTGTAGATGGGGTGGTCAGCCTATTAGAAAAATGCAGGGTTTCAAAAACTCCATTTTACTCGTAAATAAAACGCAAAGATAAGATAAAATAGCGTGTATAATTTATGTACAGAAATTAAGGGGGGAGGTAAACTATGGTAACACACAGTGTTCGTCACAGGCAGTCAGGGCCATGCTGGGGGAGAGTTACATGTCACAATAGTGAAGGGCATAGAGGAGTCCTCGGATAGCATCGAGGATAACAACAAAATTGTAACGCGTGATTTGCATGTCAGTGAGTCTAAGAAAGGAAGAACTAAACCATAATTCTTCCCCGATAAAACAAAAACATTATCATGCAAGAGAAAGAGCAAAAAAAGAAACGTCAAGCGCGACTGGTACGTTCCGCCTAGTGGTTGGTGGCGTTCTGCTCGACTCGCTCTCTGGCATGAACCAGAACGGAGGAACGTGCAGAGGCGGCTTAACTACAGACAACTAAGAAAAAATATCTAAGAGTAGATCCGAAGCATTTTTGGTAATGAGGAAGCTCTTGTCCTCTATAGCACGAGAGGGGTAACCAGACCTGATTTGCATCCCATTGCGGGAGTCTTGAGTAGGCTGGCTTCTCGTCCAGTGCTGTAACATCGAGGCTCCTGTTAGGGAATGTTGGATGACTTCCTGCTTCGTAAGGATTACTGGTGCAGACCAAGATATCGCTCGAACGCGATTACGTTTATTCCCAAAGCCTAGGGAAAATGATCCGCGGCTATCCCTGGCTCTGGAGGCATCCAAGGTTTCCAGCCAGGTTCCGGGACTATTGAAGGCAGTAAGCGGAAAGGCGGGAAACAGATTAAACACGAGAATCTCGACTCTTAGGTAATGACGGCAGCTCTCATCGCAGGAAAGGATACTTTTTCCGGGAACATGAAATAAAATAACAGTTTAAATTTTCATCTATATTCTTTCTATTTTTTATTTTCAAGTCAGCAGGTCAATGAACATCGTTGACATTGTGAGTTTAGAAAACATTGTCCTCAAACCTTAACCCTCCTTTAGACGCAAAGGGCCTGACAGGCCACCTCAAGCTGTTTCCGCTCATCTCTCCTACTACAGAGCGCACATGGGCCTGACCTTCTTAGTATTCGTTAATCAATATAAGCTCTTCCGAAACCCACTAATCAGTTTTATAGCAAACTACGTAAAATGTGACTATGATCCTTCAAACCTGCCAGGTTCCCTGCTCCCGAGCGGACCAAGTCGCCAACAAATTAGCAAAAAGAGAAGCTTTCATAATGTAAGCTTGAAATTTTACTCTCAGGGGTCTTTTGGGTTACCGATGAATAATTTTATGTTGATTTCACAAAGAAACAAAATGGCGGATGCAATATGGCGGAAACTTGTATAAACCGCTTATTCGATTTCGATGAAAATCGTCATACTGGAGATTCATGAGTCGATGATAACATATTTGTCGTCATTTTTACGAAAAAAATAATCGCGGATGCAATATGGCGGACAGTGTTTATGAAAAACGAACAAAACCGGAATTTCGAATATAATGGTTGCCATATTTGATCCACAATTTTTTTAACGTGAAAACCCCCTGTATTTTGTGCAATTAAAAAAAAACCGCCAATTCGGTGATTCTGCTTTTCAATAGTCGCCATATTGGATCTACCATTTTAAGTCTTGTAATTCTAACGTCAGAATCGTAATAAGCAACCCCAAAAACCCCCGTACATCAAGTTTCAGACGAGTTGAACAAAAATTGCTAATTCTGCGATTCTGCCTTTTAATAGTCGCCATATTGGATCCACCGTTTTGAATTTTGCAATTTTAACATCAGAATCGTAATCAGAGACCCCAAAAACCTTAAGATAACTTTCTATAACAATTATTTCTGATGCGCTTCTCGAGTGAATACAGGTGGCCTGTCAGGCACATTGCGTCTAAACTAGGAAGTTTTAGGGTTGCGTCTAACGGAGGGTTAAAGATTGCGTTTGGCACTAATCAGGTTAAATCAGATAGCTGTAGCAGTTTAATAAAATACGCTGCATTGAACTTTTCAGTTGAAATTAAAAGCAAATGCTTTTATTTAAAAAGCAAATTTACTTTAAAATATGGTTTTCAGGTTGCTTTAAATAAAAAACTCCAATTAAAAAATATTTATACAGTTTTACATTCTGAATATGCATTCAATCCATACAATACATACTAATTCAACCGTCATTTCTCTGCATACATATGTGACGTGGAACAAGCAAACCAGACTTCCTAGAGTTCAAAGTTGTGAGATGATTTTATACTGGAACCTGAATTAAATTACGGTTTCGGGCATGTCTTGCAGTGGCCTTGATACTAAAGTCCAGGGAATCCAAACGCAAACAGGTAGGGCCGAATTAATCATTTCTGTTGGATTTCGACGCATGACACAACCTGATGCAACTAATGCGCTGAGAGTGCGGCCCTCAGGCTGTTTGTCACGCTTGTCTGAAAATTGCCTCCCTTTCGGTCCCGCGATTCCTCTCATCACGAAACTGCAGGTACATCTTTTTTAAGAATATAGTAAATCCGAGGCTTCTAATTCCAGTCTCCAGTGTATTCGCATCGCGTGCAAATCTTGCACCAAAGCTCTCAGGTGTCGTGCCTGTGTGATGATTTGAAGCTCTAATGCGTTTGGTTCGGCTGATCACCACTCGATGCGCTTGATTAAACAGTTTTTCCTGATAGTTTTTCCAGGTATTTTCCAATTTTCTTTTATATATGTAAAGTATGAGTGCACTAATCTTTTATTCACTTGAAGTCGTTTTATTATTCCCCCAATTATCTTTTTTGAAAAAAATTCAAAATACAATCACGATATTCATCGGAAATCCGACATATAATTTTAAAAAAATATTCCGAAAATTACCAAATAAAACGAAAAGTTCCTACGTAGGGGAGACCTCCCTACAGTGGATAGCAAAAATTGATAGATTTCAGTAAATACAAAGTAGGATATATATTAAAGAGCTCTTATGGCACAAATGACGCGGATATATTCACCAATGTGATGAGATATGAGTAAAATTCAATTCGTTAGCAAATAAAAAGCTTTGATATTATTTTGAGGTGGTAAAATTTTGTCCATTGTTGGCAGGTTCGCCCAACAGTGGACATTCGATTCTACACCGCGAATCAGAATGGAAAGATGTTTTTATTCGTACCCCTAAATTATATTTTATACCGACGCTACTATCACACCAAACAGAAAAGTGATATAATTTTGATTTCGGGTAAAATTAGCAAAAATATAATGTAAATTATTTCGCTCATATTTCACAACACGTCTTTCAGTGGACAGGTCAGGCGAGGTTAAGATTGCCACCAATCTTGCCGTGTCAAAAGTACCTAGAAAATACCTATATAGAAATTGCGCACGGTGAGGTTATGTCCACTTGCGGGAAATTTAAAATTACTCATTTTAAAAGCTGTTCAAGTTGAGTGATCAAATAATTAAAAAAGAAGAGTTTAATATTTACTGATAATTGTAGAGACAATTGAAATGTGTGGATCTTAAAATTTTGAAAAAAAATTAATATTAATATCAATATTATATTTGTGATAAACATTCAATTACATTACGCTGCAGCCAGATACTAAACTATCAGCTGATTCTGTCTTCTGCTATTTTAGTACCAGCATATGAGTGTAAATTATCTCTAAAGTTTTCACTGAAAATCCATTGTAGGGATGACGTTGGTATCCATAGTAGGAAAATGAGATCCTGAAGGAATATATTTATAATAATTTTCTTACATAGAACGTAAGAATTCTAGGGTAAAAAATATTATAGTTTAATGACCAAGAAACATATATTACTAAACAAAATCACTCTGAAAAATTGTATTTGCTTGGAAAAAATTACTAAAGTTGAGGACCAAGTTTCTTGATCATGTCAAAAATAGTTTTTTATATCCACTGTAGGAAGCTATCCACTGTAGGGAGGTCTCCCCTGCATTAAAAGCAATGCGAATTCATTTAAACCAATATGCGATGAAAACAGCGGTTTATCGTTAACCAGACAGTGGTATTTTTATAACCAAATCAGAAATTTATGCACTAATATAATGTTTATTTGTTCGTAGGATTTTATGTGAAAAATCATCCAATTTATTAATGGGAATGTGTATCGCGAAAATCTTGCTTTTTAGAACTGAACGTTTAAGGATTAGCTTTGTGAACGTTTTTGAATTAAAGTTTTATTTTTCAGTCGTGAGTTGATGTAATAAAGTTGTAATAAAACAAGAAAATAACACATCATATGATTATTATTCATTGCTCGCGTTCATGTTTGAACATAGTCGACCCTAGTCAGCCATTGTCCTCTTTCATATTTCTCGAGATTTCACACAGATACGGACCGCTCAACTGTATTAATCACCTTATTCGCTATTATCTACTATATCGTTTTGTCCACTACTTACTCTGATTTCTCGATTGCATTGGGCTAACCCCCCAATGCAACGAATTATGCGGTTACGTCACCAGTATCGCGCAGTGCCACCGACAATAGGAGGGACATCCTTACCTGTTGGCAAAGAAGCTCACCGGCGCGAAGATTATCCATGCAGATAGCCGATAATGCCAACATGAGAAGTAGGAGATCCATCCCCCAAAAAGTCTTTCTCAGGATGGACAAATTAGCTGAAGTTAATTAGTGATGGAAGTTTACCACCTTGCTCGTGCTCGAGCATGAGCAAGACCGAGCAAGCTCGGTCATGACCGAGCAGAGCGAGCAAGAGCGGTCATTATTTAATTTTAAGCAAAGGCATCGTATATAAACTATAACAACTAATTGGAGTAAGAATTTGAGACATATTTTTTATTCGTATATATTTTTTAGCTCTTAGAAAGTTATATAATATTAAAATAAATGAAGAATTGCTTCTCTAACTGCTCGCGGCAGACGATAATTCAGGTAAAATGTTGGAATTTCGGCGGACTATTTGAAATAATGTTTTAAAATATGTGGTTTATTTGATGAAAATTAAATAAACATTGGAATTTGAAAGTGAATTATGAGACATTATGGCATCTTATACTTCGTGGTAAATAAATTAAGTGCAGGAAATACGAATTTTCAAGTGCACTCTGAAAATGATATAGAAAAAAATTAGCTTTTATAAATTAAACATTTTGGAATCTACTTCATTCTATAAAATTAATATTTATGTAAACAGTTATTATATCATAGTATAAAAATAATAATTATATCATTTTCGTTTAAATAAGGTATTTTTGTAATTTTATTCAAAGAAAAAGTATAGTATGTACTGTGATTTAAAATATTCAAAATATACTCAGTATATTTTATTAAGAAGAAAGTATCAATAGTTTTACCATTTTCTCGCATAATAGTAGATTCTGTTATAAAACGAAATTGTATTTTAAATTACATTTAAGCCTTCTGAACGTTTAACAATTCTGATGAAAAATGTATAAAGGTTATACATAAAGGTAAAAGGTTAAATACATTTTAAATGTATTCATATTATTATTTCTAAACACATAATATAAAAACAATACATACATACTAATTAAAGTACTTTGCCAAAAATTATTGCAGTATTTCAATCTGAAACTCCAGTCATGTGAAATTAAGTAATTAATGTTGGAAGTGCTAAATTTATTACAAAATATACTTATCTAATTCAATTGAATAAAATAATCTTAACATTTATAAAATAGAATTTCAAATAACCCGCTTAAATTCAGCTATGTTCTCCCAATAGCCGTCTGCTACTAACAGTCAGATGTAAATTTTTTATACATTTTCCTTTTTCTACATCTTTCCAGATACTGAAATGTTGTCATTATTAGAATAGCAGGTTTATCTGTGTATTGCAGCTATTTCTATTACCAAGATACATTCCATTTATAAGAAATTAGAGAATGACCAGTCCTGGCGGTAAATGCACATCACCAAAGCTAATACTGCTCTCCCCGATTAGTTCCTTGAAGATATTAATCTCTGAAATCTGAACTGTGTAGTTTACGAGAAGGCGGTCTCCCTGCTTAGCGACGATAGCAGTAACGATACTTCAGTACGCCTGAGTAAGACTCGCGAGAATATTGCATAGCTTCAGTTTAAAATTGATACGGCGAGACGGCAAGCATAAAATATTAAGTGCATGATTAGCTACATAACATCAAATAAAAAATTCACTCCAAAAGTTAGGGCACATGCTCGAAACTTAAGGAAAGCAAATCACACGCTGAACAAGTGTAAACTGTTGGCTATCAAGCAGCACTGGACGAAATAAATAAGACCCCTTTTAGCAGCGAAACAGCGTCTTGA
The DNA here is from genome assembly GCA_932074435.1 of Andricus kollari. Lineage (NCBI taxonomy): Eukaryota > Metazoa > Arthropoda > Insecta > Hymenoptera > Cynipidae > Andricus > Andricus kollari. Next base: position 43,559 of record CAKNWW010345987.1, read on the forward strand.
ACGGCGAGTAAAGTGGATTCAGGAAAATTCCACCTTTTCTACTCATCCTTCCCGTCTGTCCAATAAAAGGTCATGTACCGTTGAAAATCCGGCTAGCCGAGAAGAAAATCAAGTTTTCTGGCTTCGCCAAAGGCAAAGGTTGCAAGGCCCAGAGGAAGAGTGTCCACTAATTACTGCTGAAGAAGTGAAGAAAGTTATCGCTAGAACTTAGAACTTTTCAGCACCAGGGCCAGATAAAATCAATAACTTTTGGTGGAAGAAGTTCACTTCTACGCACCAACATCTAGCTCGTATATTTACTACATTCTTACGGCCATACCACGCTGGAAGCACAAGTTCCCGTTAGATCACTGAAGTTGAGCAGTTTTCGGCGCAGTTAGTACTTGGATGGGTGACCGTCTGATAATACTGCGTTGCTGTTGGCGGTCGTGGGTGTGGTGAGCCCACACTTGTAGTTATTTACTACAAGAAACTATCCACCTAAAAAACACTACCCGAATCGGGTAGTGTCACGCTTACCCCTAGAGGCTCGCCGAAAGGGAAATAGCTTAATGATATACTTACACGGAGAATAACCCATCTTGCAGTGGTTAGTGGAAGGACGCATGGTACTGATCCTTAAGACCGGAGCTTTGTCAAGTCAAAAGAACTATAGGCCCATAGCTTGTTTAAACGCCAGCTACAAACTATTCACTGGCATCCTCAAAGAGAGGAAATGAACATCTATAGAGCCGGTATGGAGTGAAATAATTGAATAACGTGGATGCAAAAGAGGGCTGGAAGGTTGCAGGGAGAACCTGTCAACAGACAGGTGTACAACCCAGAACTCGATGAGGTATCGACGCATTCTGTGCATGGCTTGGATTAACTACCGTAAGGCATTCGATAACAGAAACAATGAGCTACATATCAAGCTTCTTGAGTGCCTGGAGGTGCATCCAAGAATAGTGAGATTTACAAAAGAGCTTATGCTCTTGTGGCGGACAAGGTTTGTCATAACACCTGACAAAAGACAAGTGACTACCAGCTATGCCACATATAAGAGGGGGGTCTTCCAATCCTCTATCTATTGTGCTTCGAGAAAAAAGCTCTGGATACTTATGAGGTCCGCTGAACAGAAGAGAATATAAGGTCAACCATCTTTTATACATGGATGACCTTTAACTCTTTGCTTCTTCAAAAGAGGAACTTGACATCTATGTGGCGGCGGTAAATAGGTACTCTAAAGCGATTGGCATGAACTTTGGACTGGAAAAGTGTACCTCCGTCCATCTACACAAAGGAAGACTAGAAACTACATCATCACGTGATGATCAGGATGTTGAAACTCATAGGTGGAAATACCATTCCACATCTTGGTACTCGAGACACATATGCATATCTAGGAATACCGCAAGCGCAAACCCAAAGTGTGCGTGTGTTAAAGACGGCCCTTTAAAAAAGATAGCGCCAAATTCTCAGAAACATTTGGGCTTCTGAAATATCTGGGAAGAATAAGATCCAGGCGACCAATATGCTGGCCGTTACTATACTGCTTTACACGTTTGGTGCAGTAAAATGGAACAAGGATGAGTTGGAGCAACTTGAACGAAGCATACGCAAGATGATCACAATCCATCGAAGTCATCCTATATCTTCCGTACCTCGAATATATCTTCCTCGAGAAAAAGGGGATATAGGTTTGCTGAGATTGGAATGTCTTCATCGAAGAACGGTTCTGGCTGCAGCCTGCTCAGTTCTGAGTAGCGCAGATTCTCTTATGCGACTCATACATCAGCATGAAGTCTTCAATGCTGCGGAGTTTCTATACTGTGCCGCAGATGAGCTTGGTCTCGCATTTTATTCTAGCGACACTACACATGGCCTAGCATCACTAACATTATACGTAGAGAAGAGCTGTCGATGTTTCTGTTCAACATGTTTCTCAAGTCTGCTGGATTGAGATCGGAATCGGAGGGAATTCTTTTTGTCTGTCAAGACGGCGTTATAGACACCTTAGTTTACCGCGTGCGCATAATGAGTGTACCTTTAGGCGATACCAACTGCCGAGCGTGCAAGCAAGAGCCAGAAACACTCGTCTCACCATGCCCCTAGTGGGAACTGGAGTCCGTTGTGGAGAATGATCAGTGTAACATCAACTGGAATTTCTCACTCTCCACCAATCAGCGTATCAGTGCTACAAAGCGTGATATTCTCCTCCAAGATCTGACGACGAAGATCATTTACGTGACTGAATTCTCGGCACCAGCCGATGGTAATATCATTTTTTTAATACCATTGGCTTTCCAGTATGAATGTTGCATCTTTCCTAAAATGCTTAAATTTATTTAGTTTTTCGACATGTTTGCGGAGTTGTGGAGCCCAGGTCGTTCTTGCGAATGAAAAAAGGCGTGTCTGTAGAGTAGGAAACTTTACGCTGGCAACGAAAATTTATTTTGACCCACCACGCTTATATTTTGATCAAGTTTCATATACACAGAGTGCTTTTCTACCTAAAAAACATTCACTTTTCATATTTTTGCAGAAGAAAATCACTTTTTTATTATTTTCGTACCGAAGAAGCAGTTACGCTTTGCAATGCTTAAATGATAAAACCGTATCTGCTAAAGACTTTAATTAGGAAAGAAATAAATTAATTAAAAATTTATATAAATATGAGTAAGGTTCTATTTTACGTATATTTAGATGCATGTATGAAATATTTTCAAAAATTGGCAAATTTAACGGTTACTGAGATGTACAAAAATTCAGTATTTATTTTCCTGATTCTGACGAAATTACAATTAATAAATATTCCCTGAAGAAATATTTTTTCAATATTTTTTTATACGTTTGCAAATTTTATACCTAAAAACTTTCTCTTTAAATTCTATTTTATTTATAAGACTTAAATTAGAAATATAATTGCATTTTTGTATGCGTCGAAGCCAAATAATTATAAATTGAATAAAAGTTTCTGTTGAATTCTCGTAATATGTCAAATTCTCATTCATTCATAACCTATAAAACAAGAAGTATCGTGAATACCGTAATAATGACAAATTTACGGTTCAAGACATGTATTCTTAGTATAACTTAAAATTATTTGTAAAAAATATTCTGTGAGAATAATTTGATAATATTTTCTTTGTTTCACTAAATATTTATCATAATATTTATTGGATTGAAAGGTTTGGCTTGTTGATAAAATCGTAACTTCCAAGGCGGCTCGTTTTACAAGTCATATTTGACCGTCGCGCACGCGCACCAGTTAACATCCCTCCATCTGACAGATATGCTTATTTATATTTGCATTCGCGTATTTTCTGCAGATGCGGGCAAAGTGTTTCTCAAAAATTAATTTATTTTAACATAAAATGTTTATTTTCCCCATTTACACATGAGTAGAGGAGAGTATCTATTGTGACTATAGTCATAACTCAATTTTGATAAAAAATGCAGTTAAGTCTTTTTTCATTCACACGGCAGATGTGTTCTAGCACCTACACGGAAAAAAAAAGTTCTTTAAACTTTCTTGAATTATTTCAAGAGTCGGGGATG
>CAKNWW010345988.1:1552-17711 GCA_932074435.1 Andricus kollari
CGTCATTTCCACTCTAGCATACCGTCGCCACATTTTGAGCCAAGACATTCCCGATGATAGCTGCAGAGCGTGTCATGCACACCCCGAGCATCTAGGACACATACTATCTGGTTGTCCAATTCATGCGGGAACGACCTACATCCATAGGCACAATGCGGTACTAAGAGTGCTTTATTACCATCTCTGGCACTCTTACGGCATCAGCCCAAATACCGCTCCGCTAAACGCTCCTAGGGAAATAGAATCAATTGTCGAGAATGAGAGGTGTCGGATATACTGGAACTTCATATTCTCGACAATTGTTTCTGTTGCGCACTCGAGGCCTGACATAGTCCTTCTTGACGTCGAGAAACGAACCATGTTCGTTATCGAATTTTCGGCACCAGCTGACAGAAACATCATAGCCAAGGAGAATGAAAAGAAAGAGAGGTATAAAGAACTTATAAGGGAGTTGCGACGGCTATACCCGGAATATTCCGTTAAGGTAATCGGCTTGATCATCGACGCTCTTGGAGGTGCCAAGGTTTCACTGGTTAATAGCCTGAAAAGCATCCCTGCGTGTCAAGAAAATGCCAAGACACTTGCGGGGAAAATGCAGAAGGCGGTCGTCCTTGGGTCGCTCCGTGTCCTCAGGGTGCACTAGACTTTTGCCGGATCATCGTATTGAGTTCGTCGCAGACTGTAACCACCTATCTCACGGTCGTGAGACGTGGTTGCAGCTGAAATTTTACTGCGATTTCGCTGGGAGCGGGTGCAATTTTTCAGATTAGCACCTGCTCCCAGCGAAATCCTGCGGTTGTCCTTATGACAAACTTTTAAATATATATTATATATAAAACAGTGAATCCGAATTTATTTTTAGTTTGCTCTTCCGACCATGGCATATTTTCCTATTTTCTATAAGATAAATTAGAAATAAGTAGAATGAACATCCGTGCAAAAATTTCTTCGTCGCGCCATTCGGGCCCACATCTGGCAGAATATGGCATCAGTCGGACAATCCTGCTAACGCTAGGTTCGAAATAAAACCCATAACCCAATCCGGGGGATCCAGAGGGACGGCCCGTTCTGGCCCTGAGCAAGCTCCTTTTAATTTTTTATTCCTAGCTATATTATTATTTGAAAAAGAAAAATATGATGATTCATCACTGATATATAATTCGGAACATTTTTATAATAAGTTATTTGTGTATGTAAGAATATTTCAACCGTCGTCATGGGGGTGGAAAAGTGTTACATGGACGTAGGGGTGGCTCATATAGACCCGCTTATTAGATATGAATAATACCAGTACTTTATTAATAAAAAATGTTAATATGGAGCTTCAGCTACTGAGAAGAACGGCAATGTCGCATGCATAGTAACCGAACTTTAAGCAAAATAAAGTGTGCCGGGTCTCACAGAACCGACCCCCATGACGCCGGGTTAAAGTCTTAAATGCTGCACATTGAGTAACGAAAAATCAAATAGAAATTCTGAACTTATTTTGAGGTTAGGTTTTATCTTTATATTAAATATTGCAAATGAAAATTATGATTATTCTTGAAAACGTCAGTCGAACCATATCATTATTTGCAAATTGGGAAGTCACAACAATAATTATACGGAATAAAATAAAAATATCTACTGGTATTACCTCTATGTGGTTGCGACAGGCGTCTAAAGCGAGGGAAAATTTGAGCATTTTTACTCCTGAGCCACATGTATCGTTTCCACCACCACGTATCTCTACTCAGCTCTAAGAGTTCGGGAGGGGGGGGGGCGCTCGCGGTTCACAGAGTGGGAACTTCAGTACCGGAGTGATACTTACTACCAGGGCCCTTTTGGGGTTACTGAGTTTAGAAATTATTTCCTTTTTAATCAACCTACTTATGAACATAATGATGAAAAAGAATTTGCTTTACATTTTGAACCCATAATACTGTCATCAAAAAAATATTGATTTATTAATTATTGAGTAATGAATTACGCTAAAAGTATTAACAAAGAAAAGCATGACATGGTGTAAAATATATATTTATAAAAATATACATCATATTATTATATTTTAATATCTCCTCTTAATAAAAGAATTTTTCAGTATTAAAATTATTAAATATTAGTAATATAATTTATGAACTAATAATTAATAGTATGATCACTTCTAAATTAATAATATTGATTATATTACGTGTATAAATATAAAAAAGCATCACATCTTAAAAAGCACACATTTATGCCGTATATAATTTCATTTTACAATGCACATTAAGAGGAAATATTCAAATATAATAACATGATATATATTTTTATAAATATGAGTCTTACAGCATCTCATTCTTTCCTCTGTTAATACTTCAAGTGCCCTGGTAGTAAGTATCACTCTGGTCCTGAAGTCCCCACTCTGTGACACGAGAGTAACCACCTCCGCGAACTCTTATACAGGGTGTCCACGCAGGGGCTTACCGAAAAGTATACAACCCGCCATACACGGCCATAAGATTAGCATTGTCGTGTGAGACGGGTTGCATAATTTTTGGTAAGCCCCAGCGTGGACACCCTGTAGGTCGGCTTTACACCGACGAGCGGAAGTTTAGTTTCACGCGCGTAGAACGGTTGGAGGGAGAGAAACTTTCGCCTCGGAAAGCGCTTGGAAGAAGGGTTGCCAACTTATAATATTCAGATATTCCAGCTGATCGTAACTGTCGGTAACGGAGGTCATCAAAGGCAATGATTCACAGTTACCGGCAGTTTCGATCAGCTGAACTATCTGAATATTATAAGTTGGCAACCCTTCTTACACGCGCTTTCGGAGGCGAAAGTTTCTCTCCCCCCAACCGTTCTGCGCGCGTGAAACTAACCTTCCGCTCGTCGGTGTAAAGCCGACCATAGCTCGGAAACACTAAATCGAGGATCACTAAATCCAGGTTTGACTGTATATCTATAATGCATATGGAAAAAGTATTTCTTCATATCGTTGTGGCAATTATTACTATTTTCTCGACTATATCCTCTAGATTCCCATCAAACTTTTGTAAAAGTAAATACTATAATACCAAATTTTGCCACCAATAATTTCAACCATCTCCAAGTCGTCATGTTCATAAAACAGTGACACACGTACACGCACCCAAACAATTTCTTAGAACAAGTTTTTGTTATTTTTAATGCCGGTGTGGGCTCCGTGGGGTCCCTCCTTGTGCTCAAGCTATAAAGCCTATTTGCGACATGCGTGTTTATCAAGGCAGTACACCGAATCCGGCCACCTTCACCGAGTATTTGTATTTCGGTGGATTTCGTTGTTTCCAACATTCTGGAAATATACCTCTCAGGTGCCAGACGTACCATATCGCAAGTAAATGTCGCGAACCTCTTTGCACGGCAAAGTGAGCTTGACCCACTCTGCCAAACGTCAGCCTCCCTAGCAGGCCGTAGAGGGAATATGGCCAGGCTAGTGTAGAACGAGCCCCATGCCTCTACGTAAGGAGATCGCTGACTCATGTTCGAGTCTTCTAAAAATCGACGATTGACCCCCAAGGTTAGTCCCACGACATGGAGCCCTTTTAATCCTTGGGAGGTAACCAGCCTCTTCTGAGGCGACCTTCCGTTTAAGGTGGGTTCCAAACCACTAAAGCCTTGGTGGAAGTGCATAGAAAAATATTAATTCGTACCGGCTTTTATGTTATCGCTTCTACTGTTACCGAGATTTATGTCGTAGATCGTTAGGAGAATCAGGCTTTTAGCTAAAACCTAGGCCATTAGCCAACGTTCGGCTATTAGCAACATCCTCCATTTAAGTGTGATCTAAAGCATGTCAGGCAATTAAAAGATTACATTTTTTATCAACAACAATAGAAAACCTTATTTTGTTATGTAATTGGTCTAGAGATTAAAATTGAAATACATTTTAGAATCGTTTATCGCAATGCTGATCCACAGAAGACTTCCAAAATTTAAATATCATTTTAAAAGTACATTACATTGTTTACAATATATTGAATTTTCAAATCCTATATGTATCATATTTAATAAGTTTTTTTAATACTTTATATTATCAAGCAAAATGTTTGCATAGTCATTTTTGAAACGAAACAAAATACCAAAACAATGCAATTAAAATATGAACATATTCTCGAGCAGCGGGCATATTTTTTTCATAGGATGCGTATGATTTTAAGATATTTCGATGTCTCGTATTTATAGCCAAAAATTCCATTTTTCCCGCTGTGCGGTACGGAAGTTCAGTCGAAATTTGAAAATTTTAATTAAATGAAATATACAATAAAAGTTCAAGCTTGTTTTGGGCACTAAAATATCTTGAACGTTTTAGCTCGACTGTCTTTCTTTTTACATTGCAAACGTGTTTTTAGGAACTTATGTGTTATATTTATACTATATTCTGTTTATTTTTATTATAATTTTGAAGTTTTTTCTTCTAAGTTAACTTTTATATGTGTAATACATTTATTTCAGTATTATGAGTCGATAGCCATCTCTGGACGGGCATTTAAATAAATTCTCCAGGCCCATTTACTTTGCGGTCAACTGCACAGTTCCATCGTTTCGTAAGCGTGTCGTGTCGTCTTGCGGTCAAACGTCATCATCGTACCTCATGCGGCTTGACAGTCGAAGCTTCTACGTATGGGAACTCCTAATATTCTAAATTGCTCACCCTGGCATGTTTATTTGACGTCGGGACTGCCGACGATGTACCGCGGCTCGCCAATTTGCCGGATGATATTTTTCAGTCTTTCACTTTTCATTCGCTGCTCTCTTCGTCATTGTGCTCCACCAAATAATCTCAGGTATATATATATATATATATATATATATATATATAGGGTGTTTCTTTTATCTTGAGACATCAAAATATCTCAAGAAATACGCATCCTATGAAAAAATATTCGTAACAAAAACTTTTTATTTTCGAGGGGGAAAAGCGACTTTAAACAAATTTACCCTACCCCATCACCCAGGAGGCAGGGGGATTCAGATTCTCCTCCATGAAATACGTAAGTTTTATTCGAAAAATTTTTTTCGATTCGCGAAAAAAAAACCCACCCCCCAATATCTCTTGGGGGGTGGGGCGGGGTAAATTTTGTTCAAATTCGCTTTTCCTTCTCGAAAATAAAAAGTTTTTATGACGGATATTTTTACATTCTCATTCATGAGAGTGTAATGTAATCGTCCGAATTCGCGATCTCTGGTTTTTAACGGATCTTTACGTTTCGGCACTCACAGATTCCGAAAATCATAAAATTTTGACGGCGTCTGTCTGTATGTCTGTATGTCTGTATGTATGGTTACCTGTATGTTGTAGCCACGCTAACTTTTAAAGGATTTGTCGAATCGAGTTAGCCTTTGCTAAAATTTTTAAGGGTCCCAAAACGAAGGTTATGTTCATTAACCAGATATTTTGGATAAATATTCAAAAAGTGAGCACATTTCGAAAAATTTTGAGACCACTTTTTTTCAAGGTTTGAAAATTCTATGTACGGTTATTAGTAGTACGCAAAAAGACAAACCATTTATTCTCATGATATTTTTCGATAAAATCAAAATTATCAGAGTTATAGCATTTTCAAAATCCAAAAAAACAAACGAAAATTAACATTTTAAGCCGAACAACGCACGATATGAAAAAACGTTAAGAGGGGGAAAAGGTTTCCTTTTTGAGAGCTGTACAAGATTGTCATAAGAACATTTTTAATTTTTTCGAAAAATCAGAAATTCAAATTTTCATCGCACAAAAAAAAATAAAAAATAAAAAACTCCATTTTTCTGTCAAACTATGCAAGATACAAAAAAAGATAAAGAAATAAAAGTCGTGCACCTAAAAAAGATCTACAAATTTGTTATGAATTACTTTTTTATAGGACTCGTAGTTTTTGTTTTATTCGTGAAAACAACATTATAAATAGAAAAAAATTAAATTTTTGGACAAATGACACAAGCTATAAAAAAAATGAATAGACTGACGTTGCTCATCCAAAAAACAGCTCAAAATTTTTTCAAAAGCAATCATCTGTAGAACCTAGTTGTTGAGCACGAAGGGCGAGTATCGCAATGAGAATGTAATCGTCAAGGCCGTGGGTGCTTTGAGAACCCTCTTTAAAGTCAAATTGAAAAAAACGTGTTTAATTTCACTTTATGATTGTAGTTTGTGAGGGATTTGAATCACAGTTTTTGATTTGCGCGCTCAAACTGGGTGTATTTTCTGGGCAGCTGAGAATAAAAATTAGTGCAAAGTAAGGAGAAAATATTAATGTCATCGTGAAAAATAAAACTTGTACATTTTTTTGCAATATCTGAATAAGCATTACCAGATCGAGGTACAGCAGTGAATATAAATGAGATATAATAGTGTTGAAAATAATGTAGAAAAGTTCACATCTTTGACAAAATCGGGTGCGAAGCACGAGATGCGTGATAAGAATTTGTTCGTTAAAGCCGAAGGAGCTTTAACAGAAGAGAATTCACAATCATCAAATTACAGTTGTTAACGCTTTGACCTTTAATTTTAAAAGGTCTCTGCACAAATGTGTGGAAAATACATTATCGAGCGCGAAGCGCGAGATGAACATATTCTCGAGCAGCGGGCATATTTTTTTCATAGGATGCGTATGATTTTAAGATATTTCGATGTCTCAAGTTAAAAAAACACCCTGTATATATATATATATATGCGTGTGTGTGTGTGTGTGTATATATATATATATACTTGCATTGTACATTCCTAATGGACTTATATTTAATGTAAATAAAACAGCATCGATATATGCTATTTTGTCACTTATAATATTACTACCATGACCATCAAAGGGATTCACTTCAATTTCGATCACTTTTTGTTGGACACTTTCCGTGTGAAGAAATGTTACGACAGTCCATGTGACGGTTCTGGTCACCTAGCTTCATCTAAACCGACCTCATTGTTCCCCTCCTACATCGATCTCCCAACCTCTTTCATTTACCCCTCTATCCTCACCCATATACCTCTACCCCTCTGAACTTGGTGCCACTCGGCAACCCCTTGCTCATATCTCTAATCTAATCACTCACCACTCACCCAACATCTCATCACCCACCCTGAGCAAATACCTTTCCCCCTCTAAACTTAAGACCTCTCATCATCCGCTCCATGGCCCCCGCAAAGGGATGGCTGGCCTGGCTGCAGTCAGGGGGCCCGGGACCGCGGAGGGGCCCGCGGCTCACCTTCTTCTGTTTTCACAATATGAATCTTTAACTGTTGATATTTCCCTTGAATAAACATGCAAAATTTACGCTTATTCGAGTTAAAAAAGAAGGCTGGGAAGGGAGGGGGGGGACGCAAAATGTTGTGGCCAGGGGGCCCTTGTCGGGATGTGGGGGCCATGATCCGCTCTTAATCAGCCCAAAGTTATAACTTTTGAATTTTAAAGATTTTATACGCCATTCTTTGGATTTTCGGTACTTAAATGACTTAACAAGATACAGGAATATTCGTGAAATAAATATAATATTTTAACCGCTATAAAGGGTAGTTTTTGACGCTTAGGGGTAGTATTTTTGGTCTTATTGGCAGTATTTTTTTTCCTGAACGTATCGCCCCATTAGTTGTATTCCCTGACAAACAATTATTATATCATCGACAGTTAACATTAATTAAAATCATTTAAGTCATTTTCAGAAAGTTTAAGGCCCCAGGACCACGGTTTAAAATTATTTAAAAAAAATAAAAATATATGCATTTATTTGTTAGAAGTGTCTACGTGTACCAAAATTCTGGCACAAATATGGGTGTGTTTACACAACAATCTGGCTATTCGTACCGAAATTTCGGTGCAAATAGCCCCTTTTTCAGCTCCCCCTATCCGCCTCAAAAAAATCCATCTATTTGTACCGGAATTTCGGTACATGTAGATACGGCCTTTTTTTAGCCAAATAGAACAAGTTTAGGGAGCGCAACATAAAAAAACATTGAATTTTTTTAGGACACTCTACTGCGCACTCTCTGCACTTGTTACTTAGGACACGTTTGTAATAAATGTTAACAAATCAATTCTCGATTTGAGAAACAATAAAAACGAGCTTTACGGAAACTTCTGAAAGTATTAGAAAGTTATGGTCAAAATAATAAAAAAATTCTGGAAATTTAAGGATATTCAAACATTTCGAAAATGTTCTGTAGTTTGTGGTTATTTATCAGTAATTTATGGTAACTTATCGCTTCGGGTTGGTTCAATTACTATACTTACAATCAGTCTATCAAGTGTTGACTCATCCAGTCAGGTTGGCAGTAATGGTAGAACGCTGCTTTTAAGCACATTTTCGGTTCTGGCCTTGAACTCAAATCCAGGATCTCTGAATGTCAACACCAGAGCCGTATGAACTGACAAAGTTCTCTGAATTTCAATTATGTCAAAGCTAAAAAATTTCTTTTTCAAGGGTAAAATACTCTCAAAATTCTGTATAAGATGAGCCCAGGATGACGCCAATTTGTCTATTTTTTAAGTACATATTGCAAAAATAGTGTAAATTTTAATGTTTTCTTAAATTCTCAATAACTTCCGTTATAATCAATATTTTTTAATATTCTAGTACTCATCTTAAAACTATTTTTTAAAGTATCGTAGAAGCTTATTAACTTGAATCTAAAACAAATTCCTATCAGAGTGCAAGAACTCGAATTTGGAGAAACATGAAAACAACTTAGCTGTAGGCAAATAAAAATAAAATATTGAATAAATATATATTGTGAGGGACTTTTATAGAAACTTTATGCTTACATGTTTCATACATTTTCAAACTAGAAAAATAGCTTTAAAATGGGCCCGAGAAAATTAAAAAATATTGATTATTACGGACGTTATGGCAAAATTAAGAAAACGTTGAAATTTACACTAATTTTGCAACATCTTCTAAAAAAAAGACAAATTGTCTTCATTCTGGGCTCATTTCATACAGAATTTTGAGAGCATTCAACACTTTAATGAAAAATTTGTTAGCTCAGACATAATTGAAATTAAGAGAACTTTGTCAGTCATCAAAAAAAAGGTGCCCGGAAACTTTTCACAGGCAGTATATTTTGCCAAAACTCCATTAGCATATAATAACTCTGCAATGTTGTCGATAGATCACCTTTCAAAAAATTTAATTAATGCTATTAAAGTGACAGCGACAGAACTTAGCATGACCGTAAAACCATCTAAAAAACCGGGTTTTTTGAAGCCATGGTTTGATACACAACGTAGAAAAAGTAAAAGAGAGCTGAAACAAGTACTTAAGAAATGCGAGGAACAAAAATTCAATCCTGATATTGTTTCGATTTATACGAACTGTAAAAAAGTACATACAAAATTATTAGACTCTAAGAAGGAAGATTATGAAAATTCCTTATTAGATTCTCTCGCGAATGCAATTTTGATGATATAGTATTATGATGATATAGACTTAACATATGGAAACAGTACTTGAAATCTCTCTACCCAATCCGGGATCCAAATTCTTACTTAATACCGATTAATAATTTTCGAAATCCTTATCTTGACTCACATATAACTCTTGACGAAACTATTTCAAGCTTGAAACAGCCAAAAAATGGTAAGGCCCCTGGTCCGGATGGTATTAGCTATGACTTTTTTAAAAATTTGCCCGGCAATCTGATCCTTTACTTAAACTCGTTATTTAATAAAATAGTTAATGAAGAAAAGGTCCCAATATCGTGGGCTCAAACATTTCTTAGAATGATACACAAGAAAGGGGATGTCACTGATCCTGCTAACTACCGCCCTATTGCGTTAGTTAACTGTGTTACAAAGATATTTACGCAGATTCTTTCCAAAAGGTTGACAGCTTGGGCTGAAGACATGCAACTCCTTCCAGAGTGGCAGGCAGGTTTCAGGAGGGGGAGAGGTTGCACGGATCAAATCTTGACCCTTAACGCAATGATTCAAAATCGTCTGAGACTGAACGGAGGCAAACTTTTTGTACTCTATGTTGACTTTAAATCGGTCTTTCCATCAGTCAGTCATAATATTTTATGGAACAAATTAATCTCGAAGGGTTGTGGGTCATGCAGGGCGAGGTTTTCAAGTCCAACAATGTTTAAATTTTTAATTGCTGACTTACAAGAATTTATGTATGCCAGAGATATCAGAGGTGTATCAATAGACCATATGTTGGAAATATTGCTCTTAGCTTTCGCCGACGATTTGGCTTTCTTCGCGGACTCCCGGGTTGGAATCCGTAAGATTCTTGAAGGATTATTGGATTAATGTAGGATAAATGAGCTCGATGTTAACATAGAAAAAACAAAAATAGTAATCTACAGAAAGGGAGGTCATGGCCATAACAAAAAATATCCACCTTTTATGTACGGAACCTCCGAGATTGATATTGTTAAAAGTTACATCAACCTGGGCACCTCATTCACCTAATCTGCACTTTTTGTCAAGGCGAAAGATGAAGCTGTTCGTAAATCTAACCTCGCTGTAGGAGCAACGATTTCTCTGATTCTCAGATTAAAAGTTAACTCATGGAACCCTATTGTTCGGCTTTTCGATAGTCTTGTATCCAGCGTTTTAATTTATGGTGCGCACATATGGAGTCTTTAGATTTTATAGAAAAAGTGAAAAACACTTTTTATAGGAGAATCCTCCATGCTCCACAAAATACTGCTGGATATGCTGTTAGATTAGAAATAGGTGCATCCCAACTAGCAGTTAGAGTTTTTGGGTCAATTCTCAATTGAATAGAGAAAATTCTCAATATGTCCGACGTTCGATACCCGAAGAAATGTTATTTAAGATTAAGAGAACTGGATAGATTAAAACATGATTTGTCAACCCTAGAAAAATACAACTGGGCCCGCCAGGTTAGAAGTATATTTAAAAAGATTGGGATAGAGGGCGATTGGGAATTTCTTTCTCTTTGCCTCTCTTCCAAAGAATAAATCGGCATGGATAAGAGCTTATGATAAAATATTATATCTAGAAGATTTACAGCGACCCCACTCGTCCTCTGCTTTAATACTTTACCCTCAATTAACCTTGCGAGAAGACCCTCAGAAATACTTAACTCTGTCAAGAACACCACTCGGTTTTATCAGAATTATAGCACAATTAAGGTTAATAAATAAGTTCATGCCTAGACTTATAATCAAGAGTAGAATGTCAATTTTTTAAAACTGTAAGGTTTTTATGTATAAGCGAAAGTACGGATATGTATGAGATAAGGAATGCCTGGCGGAATATTCTTGATAACCCAGAAAAAAATTCTATCAAAAAAATTATTGTGTTTGTTAGTAAGTTTCATGAATGAGAAATTTGTTGTAAGCACGGTTTATCTCATCTCGGGTAATGTTTACCATCAACCTTTAATTTTATTTTCCATTTTTATTTATTAGAATAACAGTTTTAGAATTGAACTGTAACTCATTTGTATGAATCGAATGATTCTCAAACAAATAAAGCACTACTACTTACGCACTTTACCACAGGAAGATGAAGTTTGGTCTTTAAAGTGCATGTTTTTTTTTAAATTTTATTTTAATGTTTTTTTTGCGTTTTTCTGTATTTTAATTTTTTTAAATAATTTTTGTATTTCAAAAGTTTACTACAGGCAAACGAAACAATTACATGCCATTGCCAGGATAGAAAATGTTGGGGTCCGTGAGGGATTGCGAAAAAGTCTCTTGTAACTTACTTTCTCCCTGCCAACGTCACAGCGGGGGTGAAGGCACACATCAGACGGGGTACAGAAATAATGTTGGTCAACTCCCTGCCACTTTCCAACGTATCGTGGGGGGGGGGCCCCGACGGCACCCAAGTGACTAGCCACATAAATAATGTAAGACACATACCATCCCCTTTCCAACATCTCGTGGTGGACAGAAGTGTCACAACTCCCATTCCAAGCAATAGGGTTTTTTCCAAAGTCATATATCACTTTTCCAATGAGTGGATCTTATAGTTTAAAAAATTCTAATTTTTAAAACGCCCATAAAATATTTTACGTATTGTTTACTATTTTTCATTTAATGTTGAAATATGAATTTTCTATCACGATGTCGATTGGATTTTTGTTATCTGCACGTCGAAAATAGAAGTCTCAAAATATTGTTTAAAAAAATTTCAAAGGAGGGTTTCGTAAAAGCCAATAGCAGAAATTTCCCGAAAATAGAGATATTTATGGTGATTGTGATTTCGTAAGTGCAGAAATAGGAGGAGTGAAAATGAAACGGCTAGGTGACATAACCTCTTTCTTATAAGTTTCGTTAGTTTCCATAAAAGCCACATCGTCACATTGATAATTATGAGAACCTCTGAGTCACGTGACACCTACGTGACACCAACTTGAATAAGTGTTTTCCCCCCTTTAATTTCTAATAATTTTTTTCTGTTGAGCAACTGAACAGAACAAAAATTAAGAGCGCACATTGATTTTGGGTTAAAATTACGTAATAAAAAATTATTTTATCTAAAATTGTGAAACAACCCTATTCTACACTTTGTACCAATATTTCCTTTTTTTTTCTAAAAAAAGAATGGTTTTTTCGAAAAACCGTGTGAAGCATGAAAGTTGTATTTTTAAAAGGTCTACAACTTTTATTTAAAGTTGTTTTAAATATTTAATTACATAAACAGAAAAAACATCGGTAAACAATGTTTCAAATAAATCTGAGGTATCTACTTTTCTGAACTTTATCCAAAATTTGTATTACTCTTTAGTTTAAATAAATTAAAAAACAAACTTTATTTAACATTTTTAATAGCGTCTCGGTAGAAGAAAAATGAAGTGAGTGAGAAAAAATAGGGATTATAGATTATTTAAAAAATACCGATTTCAAAGGAAAAAGTTAGATGTAAAAGTTGTTGAGACTACTAAATTATATTCTTCTTTATTTTTTATGACACCATAAAATCGTATGGTTAGTAAAAATTTAAATGAAATATATGTCGTATTTTTATAAAAAGTATTAAAAACAACGCAAGGTAGAAGTATGGAGTATGTCAGAGCTAAAAAATTTTCTCTTTAAAGGGTTGAATGCTTCCAAAATTCTGTATAAAATAAACCCAATATGAAGCCAATTAGTCTTTTTTTTAAGTAGATATTGCAAAAATTGTGTAAATTTCAATGTTTTCATGAATTTCAGGTCATGAACAAAATACTCAACATTTTTAATGTTCTTAGTCTTATCTTAAAACTACTTTTCCACAATTTCGCAACAGCTTATAATCATAAATCTAAAAGAAATTCCTATCACAGTGCAAGAACTTAAGTTTGTAACAAAAAAGTTGGAAAAATTTTAAAACATCTTTTCTGTAAGCAAATCAGAATAAAAATCAAATAAATATATATTTTGAAAGATTTTTATAGAAACTTCATGGTCGACATTGTCTAATCAATGTCTATCCCAGAAGCTAAAGTTCGGAAATTTCCAACATTGACCGGTCATTGTCGACAATGACTAAAGCCCAGCGGTCAATGTCACTTTGCTTCAATTCGTCAGAGCTGGGGGCAATTAGGGGAGGCAGGTGCCTTACTCTATAATTCATTATTGGTCAGGTACGTGAAGGTATCCTGCAATGATACTTTGCTATATATTGTTTATACCATTTTTAGAAATAAATGTGCTGTAGGGTTTGACTCTTTCTCATTCAATGCGCTCTATTATTGTTTACACGGAACCAAATACAAATGGCTTCCCGATAACAAACGGACAAGAATTCCTAAATGTTTGAAAAAAATTTTATAAACAAATTCACAAACATTAATAAATTTTAAAACAATTAGCGACTTTTGCTCATCAATTTATCTATATTACTATAAAAAATTTTTTTTTTGTTCCGACGTACAAGAAAATATTGCGAGATAACTCCAAAATTGATCAAGGACCTTTTTTGATAAACTTGAAAATCTTCAAAAATGTCAATTCTGAAAAATAAGAAAAACACCTTTTAACTTTTTTGTTCAATATAACATTTTTTTCCAAAAAGTAAATACAAATCTGTTAGAATATCAATGATTTTTAATTAATAAAAAAGACTAAATATACGAAAACTAAGGAAAATAAAGCCTACAAATTTTCCATAAATTAAGATTTGTTTAAGAAGCCAACCAATAACAGTGGATAAATATCTCGTTATTTGAGCTACGCTATAAAAGTTGTGAATACGAAAGCATGGATACATTAAACTCGTTATAAATATAATATAATTGATAATGTTGAGATGCTTTCAATGACATTATTTGTTGCAGCAAGACAAGCTACTATGGCATCTGGAATTGCACAAAACGTTGTTTGCTCTGCAGTAGCATTTCTTATTTGTGAATTTAGTTTTGGAATTACATTTTTTAACCCCTTGACCACCTTTTAATGACATCTTTGAAGCTATCTCCCTAAGGCTTAGCTCCGAACTATCTATTTCTTCTACACTCACTAGCCTTTCTTTACTTACATTAAATTGTGATCTGGTAAAAAGCTGCTTAAGAGTTCCTGCCGATGTGCCAAATTTATAAAACCCATGTTTACTGACATTTAATACTAAGCCAAGAACATTTCGAAACTCGATATGTCTACGAACCACATCTGTACTGCTACCATGACACAATCTCCTACCACAGCAGGGGGATGTTTTTGGTCAGATGTCTTCTTCATTTTTTTCGATTGTCCTTCTAGATTAATTTTTGACTGGTTTCGAGCATTTTTTATTCTTGTAATTGAAAAACACCGAGAGCAGGTGACTTTACTTCCGCAGCCTGCGTCATGATCATCAACTGAATTTCCGTAAATCAGATGTACTGCTCTGCCACACTGGTTGCAGGAATGAGCACTACCGCAAGCCTTATGGCAAACAATAGAGTTCTGCATTTTCTCCTGTATAACTGGTGCTTCTTCTACCTCTACATATGCATTTCTTGTTGCCCCATTTCCTTGTCATCATTGGCAACCTTATTAACTTCTTTGGTAGAGCTGATGACGTTCTCGAGATCTTCTTCGGTTCCCAGTTCCGCGATGTCATCTTGCGGCAAAGATGATGAAGCCAAACCGACCCGAGCTTCGCATCCGAACATGGCTATGTACGGAGACCTTTTAATTCCAGAGTGAAATGCCCGATTTTTCATAAATTGCACAATTTTAAGGCCATTTGTCCAGTCCGTGGTATTGTCATCAGCCATCCAAGAAGATAACATTTCTTCGATGTCACGGTTATATCTCTCTACCGAACCTTGAGATTGAATGTGTCGAGGTTTTCCATGAACCATTTTAATATCTTTCCACAACGAACACAGTTCTACAATTATTTTATTTTTCAATTTTTTCCCGAAACGAAACTTTTTGTTTACTTGTGGATTACTTACCAGTTGTGATATTTGATTTTCGACGTTGAAGCATCTAGATTTTTGTTCAGAACAGCAACAGTTCACTTCGCAAGGCATAAACGTATACTAAATGTTCACTTAATAAATTTTTGACTTAAAACAGGATACCTAGACGTACCTGACCAATAATGAAGCATAGAGTAAGGCACCTGCCTCTCCTAATTGACCCCAGCTCTGCCGATTTGAAGCAAAGTGACATTGGCCTTTGGGCTTTAGTCATTGTCGATAAGGACCGGTTAATGTTGGAAATTTCTGAAATTTATTTTCTGGGATAGACATTGACTAGTCAATGTCGAGAATTACCGAAGCCATCAGTCAATATCGACATTGACTAGGAATTATCGACAATGACTGATTTCCGACATTGACTGTAACATATTCACAAAAATATGGTTCTTACCACAATATTTAGATATATGCATTTAAGCTGTTGCGATACTGTGGAAAAATAGCTTAACAGTGAGCCTAAGAACATGAAAAATGTAGATTATTTTGGATATTACCCAAAATTTAAGAAAATATTGAAATTTACACTATTTTTGCTATATCTACTTAAAA
Organism: Andricus kollari; assembly: GCA_932074435.1. NCBI lineage: Eukaryota > Metazoa > Arthropoda > Insecta > Hymenoptera > Cynipidae > Andricus > Andricus kollari. The sequence goes on from CAKNWW010345988.1 coordinate 17,456, forward strand.
AATAGACAAATTAGCTTCGTTCGGGGCTCATTTTATACAGAATTTTGAGAGCATTCAACTGTATAAAAAGAAAAAATTTTAGCTTGAGGGTGCATAAAAGTCTAAATTTGACCAAGAAAAAATGTCTGGTATAAAAAAACTATTTTTTGGAATATAAATTTTTGTTTGAAAATATGTATATATAATTAAAAAAAATAAGGTTAAACAACCACCGCAGGGTCTCACTGGGAGCTACTGCCATCTAAAAAAAAATGGC
>CAKNWW010345993.1:0-11891 GCA_932074435.1 Andricus kollari
GAAAACTTTAGGATACTAATTTTTATGGAAATTGAATCATTAATGCAAAACATAAAAAAAAATGTTAAAGCTCATACATTTTCAAAATTGCTTATTCTAGCATTAAAAATAGTTTGGATTAAAAAAAAACATCAAAATACTTCTAAAAATTTTTTTTTTATCAAAAGTGACCTTAATACATAGAGAATACACATATGTATAGAATTTCAGTAGTATTCTCGTTTCCAGGCGGCCACCAGTAGTAGAAACCGTTATGGGTCAGACCATTAGAAGCAATTTAATTTTAATAGAGAGAGAAAAATAAAAGCGATACTATACCAGGGGAAATTTTTATATTCATAGACTTTACGTCCTTTCGCTATTAAAGCTCAAGCTTATTAACATTTTTAAATTAACTTTATTCAGAAAATAATCATCTTTTCATTTTCTTTTTATTAGAAGTGCGATTTCTAATCTACGTCGCTTTAAACTGAAATTATATTATGAATTGCATTTTTTAATAATTCGGAATGCAAGTAATCAATTTTGCGGTATAAGAATCTACCAATTTGTTTATTTTTTCATTCACTTTGTCCGCGTTGAAGTTCCTATGTTTCTGCTCGCTTTTTCTGTCATGTCAATGTGACAGTTTATTAGAGTACGTCAGTTTGACATCTAATAAAATTTTCTTCAACATGAAGTTATTCCCTTTGCATGGAAATGTTTTCTCGTGGATTTTCAAGTTATTAATTTTTTACTTTAGATTAAAATGAGTAAATTTTATTAAGCGTGATGCAAGATTTGAAAATGATTTATTTTTAATTACTTAATTTCAGGGCTCTAATTAAAAAATACTCAGATTTTAAACGAATTTTGGAATTTTTAAATATTTAGAGCTTCAGGTATGATTTCTAATTTAAAATTGCACAATGTTGCAGGCTGCTAATTTAGAATTGTTTGATTGTAAATGCTTCATTTTGAAAAAATATGATATAATAGTCTTATAAAATTTGGAAACTTGACCAGATCGAGGATTGATATAAGTACTTTACTGAGATATTTTATAGGAAAAATTTATTAATCGAAGAAAATGTAAAAAATGGCTAGGTCTTCAAGTGCTCAACTATTTGGCAATCGCCCCTAGATCTAATTTTCTAAATAAAATATCTTATTTAGAAATTTTTAAATTGAAGTCATTATATTTTAATTATTTTCAACCAGAAGCAATCATAACCTAAACATTTTCAAAACTGCGAAGCCTGTAATAATTAAAAATTGACATTTTCGTGCTTTTAGAGTTGCTCGATTTTTTTGGTAATTTCTTACTTTGATGACTTTTTCGAATTCTGGATAAATGGTTTGAAATCTTTTGGAAAGTTTTCTTTCTATTCTAAAAGTAAAAAAAACGTTAATATATCCCCCAACAAAAATCTAAAAATGTAATGGATTTATTCTTATATTGTTTCGTTCTAAAATTTAAAAAAATGAAAAAATTTAATGAAAACTTTTTACACAATTATTGTTGTGGTTTTTTTTAAATAAATATGTTTTTGCAACAAAATTTATATAAGTAAGTATAAAGTGGTTATAATCCTTTTGAAAAAATAGCAATATTGAAACCATTACTTATTCAAAAACAATTTTTTTGATCATTTTGATATTTCTTGAAGAAAATACAATTTTTTTTTTTGTTTTCCCCGGCTGATATTTTGATTCTCGTATAGAAAAAAAGGTTTTCCAAATTTTTAAAACCATTTACTCTAAAATTCGGAAAATTAATCTAAGCGAACAATAACATTTTTTTTTAATTCTGAAAGTGCATACGGGCAGGAAATTATTTGGTCGAATTTAACGAAATTTCTTTGAATGAAAAAATATTTATATTATAATATAGACATCTTATTTAAATAAAAAAATGTATTTTCTAATCCAGTATATCGATTGAAAAAAATTACATTCATTCAGAGAAGTGCTTACTGATTAAACCGCATAATTTCATCGACCCTATATCAAATCCTTGATCTTGAAAAGTTTACTAATATAAATATTTATTTTCTGTTACAGGTGAGTCAATTTTGGATACCTTTTTTGATTATATGCTATGAAATATATGCGTGAGTACTTCATATTTTATTTATAAACCCTGAAATTAGAAAAAGAATCAAGAATCACCGGTTCTTGATCACGTTCGAAGCGGACAAAGCATTTTGGTTTTGGTCATGGGCGGCAATGCACTGCAAAAGGTTTTGTTGAATTATAACGATGCAGTAAACATCTGCCTCGTAAATTAACTTCTAAAAAAGGTACATCAGGACTGCAAAAGACTGGAAGCAGCTGCGTAAATTAATAATTAATCTAGGTTTCAATCGAATGGCGAGTTCGCGGTTTACGTCAAATGACGCCCTCTTGGCTAGATAGGTTATATATCTGTAATTTTGAGTCGTTCCTTTTTACTACATTCATATTTTTTTACTATTTATATTCTCATAAAAAATATAGACTACTTATTTTATATTAAAATTATTGAACCGAAAACATTTTTTAATGCTTTGAAATGTTTAGTTACAGTAACTGGAAATTACTAAATTATAACAGCATTTTCAGAAACATGTGACTAAAGCTTAATGCAATTACCGTTGCTGAAATTTCTGTTTCTGTTAAGGAAAATTTAGAAACGGTTTCTGCATAAAGCTTTAGTGAACCATCTCTGAAAATTCCTACAGAAATTTCTAACAGTGCAGAAAATTTGTTGGGTGATCTCATGAATGCATAGAATATTTCGCTTGATGTAATTTTTATTCAGTCATATTGTGCTACCCTGTGAGTTTGCCCATCTTTCTCTGTCAGAATTGTTTTAAAAAATGCGATACCTAATACTTGAATGGATCCCTACTAAGAAAAATTATATTTAACAGAATGTAGAGATACCTGCAAAAACGCTGCAGTTATTAAAGAATTTTTTTTAGGATTCGAGTAGATGCCCTATATCAGATTATTGTCTAAGTTTTTATCAGGCTGTTTTTTTGGGGTGCAGAATACGAATTTGTTCTCACAGTTTCATAATTTAACATATCTGATGACTATAGATTTTTTTATTGATGTCATTTTTAATCCTCCATATTGCCCCACCTTGACACTTTAACCGGATTTGAGTAGACACCCGGACAATATTGTCTTTCATTTTAAGTTGTACTTAGGTTAATGTTGATTGTTCTAAGTAAATGAATCTTAAGGATGTGTGAGTTATTAATAAATTAGGAGGCATAGCTTCTGGGGTCTTATAATCCGGATTAGGACAAGTTTGCTTTTGATATAAATGAGGTTTAGAGGTTGAAAACTCGAAAATCTTAACTATTCGTAAGCCATGGTATAAAGGAGAGGCAAGTGAACGTGATAATCACAGAGGCTGTTTTATGTCTCACTTCCGCTGGTGCTGTTTAAGCTGGTTCTAGAGTTCAGGTCTCTCTCTCTCTCTCTCTCTTACACATTTCGCTCAGGTACATAGGTACGTGCTGTTCTGGAGAGCAGCCGGAGGAACCGGAAGCCTTAAGCTAACCAGGACGATGCAGACTTTACAGTGTGTACTTTCCCGAGTAGATACGGCGATACTTACTCGACAGACTGCAGTACTCGGCACAATGTACTGTAGCTTGCCGACAAAATCTATTTTAGCCAAGCAGCTGAAACAAGACGTTTCGTGCCACTCTTTCTTACCTACCTCTTTTAACCATAAAACTTCTTATTTAAAAAAGAGGAAAATCGAGTCTGTCCACAAACTTAAATTTAAGAGCTTTCAGAATTTTAAATTTAAAGCAAGCACGTCCAATAGGGGGTAGAAAAAACAAATTACTTTTTTATGGTCTTACCACTAATTCTCCAACTTTTATGTCCTTTCTTTCATCCTTGTATTTAAAAATACTGTTATCAGAGTGTCTACCTGACCTGGAAAATGCCGGGATTTTTTGTTCACCCGGAAATTACCGGAAATTTAATCCAGTGACCGGGACTTTTTATCGGATTGTACTAAATTAAATATTAAGTGTTTTAATATTTTATTATGCTCAGTTTTTTCACTCACGCAAGAAACAATAAAAAAGGAATCAAAGTAGGCAAAATGTGGGGCAAAATGACGAAAAAATGTTCAAAATACGAGTCCAAGTACAATTTGCAATCGATATTAAAATTTTTGCTTTAAATTAATGCTAAATAATTTCTAAGTGTTCCTTCTAGGCCTATTTAAAAAAATATATATTTGATTTACTTTATTTAAACATAAATTCGAAAGGTAAAATGTCAATAATTAAAAATGATCGATATCAGTGTGTAATCGATAAATAAACATTCGCTAAGTTTAATTTGATATTTTATTATTCATGAATAATTTGTTATCAATAATTGTATTATTGTAAGCAATGGCAGGTGATTTTTGAATGGTTTTGGATATTTATTAAGTGATTCTTATTTTCAATCCAATTAAACGTAATACACAAACATTAAAAAATATATATATATATATTTATTGTTATAATAAATAAATTAAATATATATTATATTGTCATTTCCTGACAAGTGTTTTTATAATAAATAATTTTTATAAATAAATGCACAGCTTAAGGCATTTTTATTATTGACAGGTACTTCTTTTAAACGTGTTTTGTTGGGCTTGCGAATGCTACATAAATGCAGTTCAGTGTCATAATAGAATAATATCAAAAGGATTTTAATTCCAACTCTCCAACTTTAAAAAATTGCTCAAACTAGGCATCTGTTTATGAAACTTTTTTATAACAATCAGCGATATATTTATTTTTATTTTTTTGTCATTGTCTATAATAATTCAATTGTTAATAAAATTGATTAATTTTCAATAAATTATCAAGTTATGTTCCGTGAATGTTTATTTACCGATTGAACACCAATATAAACAGGGATCACACTCTTTCCCCTATTCCCCTGCGTTTCCACTTTTTTCCTCCATATATGAAAAACTTCCCATTTTTTCCTTTAAAAAATTGAAGAAAATGAAGAAGTGAATATTCAAATTTGTAAATTGAAGAAAAATTAATTTTAAACTGTTAAAAATGGAAGAAAATTTATAATTGAATTATAAACGATAGAAAATTTAACTGTTGAAAATAGAAGAAAATTGGTAATTCAAAGATTAACTGTTGAAAATTGAAAAAAATTGATAATTTAATTTCCAACCGTGGGCAATTCTACTGTTGAAAATGGAAGAAAATTGAATTCTTAACTGTTCAAAGGTGAAGAAAACAACTGTTGAAATTTCTTTAATTTCCAGCTGTTGAAATCAAAATGAGGATTCAATAAATAAAATCTCATTAGGGAATTTATGAGATTTCAGAAAAATTCCAACTCTAATCATCTCCTTGTTGCAATATCCGATTTGTGAAAAAAGTGTAATATGAAAATTGATTAAAAAATCATTCAACATTATTTAGAAATACAGCATTTCTTATATGAAGATTGTTTCTTCTTTTTTACATGTAAAAAATATTGTTTAATCTTTCTCCTATTTTTCCCCTTTATCGTAAAAAAATTATACTATTTACCCTTTTTGAGTTAACTTTGCAATGTGATACATCGATAGACAATTTCTTCGAATTAATTAAACATATACAGAAATATATTATTATGAACTGCTGTAAATAAAAAATCGATTATTTTCACAAGTATAAAATAATCTAAATTTCTTCAAATTTTCGGTGGTACTATGGAAATTTATCAAATAAATTCTGTCACCTCTGCCCAAAAAGAATATATGGTTGAAAATCAAAATGTTTGCATTATCTTAAGCCAATTTTAAACTTAAACAATTCAGGGAAACAGTAAAACTAATTTGGTCCAAGTAATTAACAAAATTATTGCTCCAAGCACAAGCGTATAACATTGCAGGAACATAATATTAACAACTCTTTGATTTTCACCCATATATATTTTTTTAAATTTGTTTTACGTGGTCAATCTAGAATAAAAACTTTAAATAATATATGGAATTCAAGAATGTATTCACCCTTAATTATTTATGACTATTTGCTTCTCTATTCTAAGAAATGTAAATTTTTAATTAATTATTACTTTTAAACCTAAAAATTTTGTAAAATTGTTTTCTCGTCAATATTTTTTGCATTATCTTTTCAGAGGACATTTTAAAATACAAAAATATACCTAAAAATGTTATACTAACATTACCTAATTATCGCAATAGGATAATATTTATTGTATAAATCTGAAAAGGAATCTTAATTTATTATTTTGAAAACTTTAAAATGTCAGAGGAAGCCTCTATCGAAAATTTAATTCCAGCTTATCTTTCGATATCAGGTTTTTCAAAGAACTCTCAAAAGTACCTTGGATTTATAATCCACGTATTATTCCGATTTTCCATGAGTAAAATCTGACATTCGCTGCTATAAAGAGAAATTTTAATTTTCTTCGAGTAACGTTCCTCTTGCAGATCTCGTAAAACATATTTCATTACGGAAAGCTGAAGTTCTTCACATCGCGAGTATGATAAGCGTTGCATAAAAAGAGCTAAAACCTCTCTTATGAATTACCGAGCTCTTCTGCATTTTTAAATCGAAAATGTTTTTTTTCCTTTCTAAATAAGTGTATGTTTTTAAAAATATTATTAGAATTCTGAAATCAAAGGATGCTGCATAAACATCAAATAAAATGCGATAAAGCAAATGTTTGTTGATAATTAGCATAGGGTATAATATTCAAACTTTGGCAAAACTATAATTATTTCAACATGCTTTATACCAATATGTTCCAAAGTCGGATATTGGCTGCCTTTGAGAGGAACTTTAGGCAATAAATAATAGGGCCAGTATAGCCTTCCGGGCAATTATGACGAATATTAATTTTCTCTTTCTGCATATTTAATCGTCAGCGTGACGATGTCGAATTTCACGAATCCAAATATATCAGCACATTTGTTAGACCTTTCTATCAAACTCTTTACTCTTAGAAATCCTATACTTTTCTATCACCAGATTTTCATTATGCCTCTATCATATCTTATCAACGCACAACTGTTATCAAATCCTATCTTCTAAATTTTCGGACATTTCTATCAAATTCTATCCTTCCAAAAATCTTATACTTGTCTGTTGACATATTCTCATTAAAATTCTATTAAATCTTATTGCGGCACACGGCTTGTGCCACACGAAAACTTATAGTCCAAAATCTTGGAAGACTCTATTCAATTCTTTTCATCAAGAAATATTTTACTTTTCTATCAAATGTTTTTATTACATAAGATCTAATAATTTTAATAACAGTATCTTGGTAGAAAATTATAAGATTTTTCGGCGAACAGAATTTGACAGAAATCTTTCAGGTTCTGGTAAATGGGATTTGATACATGTCTGGCGCGAAAAAGATTGGTTAGTTTCAATAAAAACCTGTTGACATCAAATGTAAAAGAAAAGATTTTAGAACGGACAGAGTAAGATAAAATTTCCAATATTCTGGAATACAGGATCTGATACAACTCTTTTGCGATTAACATTCAACAGAGTTTCGATGAGGAATTGTTGATAGAAAAATATAAGCTTTCTTGACAGAGGTAGATAAGAACTTCCCAGTTTATGGAACATAGGGAATGTTTATAAAAAAGTAAAAGATTTCCCGAAAAACATATCACCAAACATTTGATTGAAATTGATTGCCTTTTTAGTATGACATCGTGGGACACTTCCGATAAACATGATTGATTTATCATTGATACTGGCAGACTTTCTTTCAAAAGCGTTTGATAGGAATATAAAGGAAATTCTTTAAATTGCGGATACAGAAAACGGTTTGAAAAGTATTCATTCTTATTAGATCAAATCCTATGAAACTTTTTCAGCAGGGAGCGTACGACACCAAAGATGCTAGTGGAATTTTCCAAATTGTGGAGTAGGTACTATTAAATATACGCGGAAGTAGAGAGATATATGGGAATTCTCACAGTGAGAGGGACTTAGAGAACTTGCTACGAATTCGCAAAGCGAATAACTTACTCTTATCGGCTTCCGAGCAATCCATATGTATATTACGAGCTTAAGGCTATGAGTACACTTCGGGGAGGCGCTCAAAGTCAATTACCTCGAATTGGACTTCCAGTTCGCTCTCAAGTTCATTTAAGTTCGCTACGGTTCCGATGGGTTCTGGAGCGCGTGAAACCACCGATACAGAGGTGTTAATAGTTAACAGGTAACTTCGTGGTCTACTGGTTACTTTGAAATCTCAGGTTTCTCCACTTTATCCCCATCCCCACTCCTATTTTGATCTCCTTACATCACCGGTTTTCCACTCTTCTACTTGGACTTGTCGCTTCAAGACAAAACGACTTCCGTGTGAAACGTTCCGTCCAAGTTTTACGAGGTGATCGTGAAAGTACGAGGGAAAATATAAATCTTTCTTCGAAAACACCCACACCTGTAGTTCCTCCTTGGTAGACTTTGCGATTTTAAGAGAGGAGAGTGAAAAAAGTTTCTAGAAGAGATTAGATTATTTTCTTAGTAGTCAACAGATCATGATAAATGAGGGGTTCTTTTTCACATTTATGTGGTAGCTTACGAGGTAAGTCCGGGAAGTATCCGACCTTGTGCTTTAACTTTATACATAGTTGTGCTATTGTCAAAAACAGGTATTTACCATTGGGGGGGGGGGGGGCTCTTTGAGGCCCCTCAGGAAGTACCACGCATTCCAGGATGACCTGTAGATTTATTGCAACTCATTTAGCAATTTCTAATGATATACGGCATTAATGAACTTCGGCAGCTCTTATAGAATTCTGACCTGGCTGCCTATGATTTTCGGCTGTTTCCTAAATTGAAGTATCCTCTAAAAGAAAAACGATTTCAAGATGTAGAGGATATAAAACAGAATGCGACAAAGCTGCTGTCAGCTATTCAAAAGAGGTGACTTTAGGAAGTACTTCCAAAATCGCGAGAATCACTAGATGATAGTCTAGCTAGAATAAACTCCTACTCCTGGCATAGCACAGCAAAAAAAAATATGTTAGTTAGTATTTTGTTATGATTTATGGTATCAAGGAAATTAAAGGTATCAAATCACCGATTTTTGAAATGAATGTTTTACTATATGAGTTAGTTTAATTAGTTAACCATTATCAAATATTTATTATTCTGCAAGATTACGATATCCATAGCGACAAAGTTTGAAAGCAGATTTTAAATTCCCCCACACACCAGTAATTACTAAAAAGCGTCACCCATCAGAAAAGCTGGTTACGGCAATTAAACAGACTTTCTAGGGAAGCGGACAGTCTAAACGCAACGGGAACGAAAATAGCATTAAAAAAATGGCTGGTGGTAAAAACATCCTCTAAATATCGGCATTTACGTGTGCCTCGTGGGTTGGGGGGGGGGGGCAGGGTGAGTTAAGCCAGTAGTGGCATTTGGGCATATATCTACGTTTTACGCTCAGCAATCTGTGGCCGCCATATATGCTCTCTCTTTCTCTAACCCTTACACATATCCCCCCACCCCTACCTCTCTCTTTCTCTCTCTATACTCATTCCACGTTTTCTTTTTTATATCTCTCACTTCCCTACTTTTCTCTTTTCATCTCTCTGCGTATTCATTCTGTGCACCATAAAAAGCATCCCTCGCAAAAGTGCTGTCCGCTCTCAAGCTATCATCACGTCCCGGTTTTGTATCTTGTATTCCTTTACTCGAAATGTACTCACGTATTTTTCTTTACTTTTTCGAGCGATTTCAGCCGCAATCAGGAAAAAGGGTGCTCTTTAAAAATAAAATAGTAACAAGAGGAGAGAAAGAGAAAAAGAGCCTTGACCGTGAAAGCATGCTTTTAGAACATTCAAAAGTATAAAAGTAAATAAAACTGGGTCGACAGTAAATCCATGTCGAGTTTGCACTTTAGTGTTCCATTCTTTATGCTCTAGGTGACCCAATTGTTCGAGTTATTATTTGCTTCGTATCCCTTAAAGTCCTTGTGCATTTGCATTCCTTCATACTTTCAGGTTGCAAAGCCATTTTTAAATTAAGCTTTCAATATGGCACTTACAGTCTATATGATATGTAAGCGAACAAAACATAATGAATCCATTTAAGATGATACCTCAATAATTAGACAAATCCTGTTTCTTAAAAACGACAGAGTTAGAAACAATTCAGATTGGATCCTACAGAGGAAATCATCTAACTGGTTATCCAATATTATAGAATTATTGAACCCTTTAGCTTGAATTTATGCACTTTTTATAGGATATTGACCAATTTAGTACAAGATATACGGATTTTAATATACATATATATTTTAAAGGTTATGAAATTTTCGCAGATAAATTTTCATAGAATAGCATTTTTTTGTGAAGCAAAGGTCATATTGATCGAGTACTAAAAATGCTAAAACCATGCATAACTTATTTTTTTCAAAAAATAAGTGATTCATGTTTTGTTCACTTACTCCTTATATCACAATTAAAGATGGGGGTTTCTGTCTTTACGGAAAACCGTATAATTAGGGAAAAATGGGGGAATCTATTGGCCAGGAAAAGTGAGGGAAAAGTCAAAGATTTCGAAAAAAAATTGCAAAATTCAGGAAGTTTCTATAAGAAGCACTTAAAGTAGCTGTCAAGAACAGTCAAGACTGCCGCACAGTTACTTTTAGTCACTTTTTTTTTCTTGAATCACTTTCAATCAAACTCCAAGGAATTTTGAAAAGCTTAACGAATTTTTAAAGTACTTTTAAAGAATTTAAAGGATTTTAAATACTCTAAGAAGTTGTAAAATATTTCAAGGAATTTTAAATCAAGTTCAATAATTTGATGGTATTCTAAGGGATTTCAAAGATTTTAGCTATTTTTTTAACTTCCAATACATTTTGTGAAGAGCTTTAACTATTTTTAAATGATGTCGAAAGATTGCAAAGCATTTGAAATATTCCTGGGTATTTCAAAAGATTCAAAGGAATTTATAATAGATTTCAACAGTGGAAAAAGATTCCAAAGGATTTTAAAGGTTGTAGGGTATTTAAAAAAATTTCAACCAATTTTCAAGAGGTTTAAAAAGTTTCAAGGGATTAAAAATATTTTAGAGAATGTTAAAATACGTCAAGGAATTTCCATGAGCTTAAAAAATTTGCAAGGGATTAAAAAAGATTTCAAAGTATTTTGAATATTTTAAGGTATTTTAAGAGATTCCAAGGTATCTCCAAGAGATTGCAATTTTTGAAAGAGATCTCCAAGGATTTAAATGATTTTAGGAGATTCAAACAAAATTTTCGAAGGATTTTTCAAGAGTCATAACCAAAGATTCCGAATAATTTGTTTTTTATTTAAATAATTTGAACGGATTTCAAAAGATTTAAAACATTTTAGTGATTCCAAGTAAGTTGCAGTTTGTATCAATAACTTGAAGCAATTTCAAAGAATTTGAGTGAATTTAGGATATTTAAAAAGATTGCAAGAAATTTCCAATATTTTAAGGTATTTTAAAAATAAAAAGGATGAGACTTAATCATTTTCAACTGGAAAGTTCTTGCAATAAACTTTTCTTAATCGTTTACCGCTTTTGGATGAGTTGTAAACGTATGCCTTATGAACGTTTTGTATAGCAGAAAATGGTATTTTGATTTTAATGTTTCAAATATTTAAAAAAACACAACTTTCGAAATTTGTTGACGTTTATAAAATTCAATTTAATTTTTACAAAAAATATGTATTTATTTCACCAAACAATCCTGAAGGATGGGCAGTTAATATATTAAAGAAGTATTACGAATAATTTTCATTGAATTCCTTCGTGGAAGCGATACTAAAAAAATAAACTAAGAAATAGTTTTAAAAAGTTGGACCAATTTTTAAACATTTTTTTTTATATTTGAGTACCTTTAAGATTTTATATTTGCCT
>CAKNWW010346000.1:987-15197 GCA_932074435.1 Andricus kollari
GTTTCTGTTGAATACGGTTACACAACTAAATAAGCAGTCGCGGACAATGGTCCAGGTGTGGTACCGAAGGAATAACCTCCAAGTCAAGGCGTTAACTACCGTGCCGAAGACTGAATGGCACCAGGGTGTGGTGTCGCAAACTGTGTCTCTAGGATACCAGGTCGTCTCCTAGAGTTTTCAGACCTTACCCCCCCATGCGGGGCTCTGCGGGGGTGGACCCATACTTCCCTAGCTACTCGTGGGAACAAGATGGAGCCAAATAACGAATTCATGAATCGAAGCGGGAGTGTGGAGTACTATGGTCCATTGGACATGAAGGAGCTGTTAGACCAAAGTCTACAGTTGCAGGCGTATAACTTTGAGAGTGTTAACAAAAACGTCGGAGTTGCACAAGCACTCGTGGATGAACTGAAGGGCGTATTACGGGAAATGGAGACATTCTCCCTCTCGCACAGAAATATGCTCCTGTCAATTAGGGAAGGAACGGAGAAAGCACAGAAGTTGGCGGAAAAACTGGCTCATGCCATTCATTCCCTCGAACGAGACTTTCAATACATACCGTCTAGTGTGGCATATTCCGCTGTATTAAATTATAAATACAACAAGGAAAAAGGTCAGAAGGACACCTGCCAAACAGGGACTCCGACTGATCAAGCTATGGAAACTCCCTCCACCCATAATGGGAAGCGAGGAAGGGAGGCCACGCTGAGTCCCATTGAGACAGGCTCCTCAAAGCCAATAAGGAAGAAACCGAGGACACGCACAACAACAGCAGTGTTCTCAACCCACAAGAAGGATGATGCCCGGGCAACAATAGCTGCACCGAAGACCATCACGAAGAATGAGCCGCAGAGGAGGGCTCGACCTGAGGCGGTCCTCTCCTCGGGCCCTGATCAGGAAGTGCGTGGTTTCTGCAGAGGTCGGAATCTGCAGTGCTCCGGGCAAGTCCGTCCGCCCGTGCATTCCGGGACCGGTTAAACGAAGACTGGGCCCCAGGGACCTGGGATAGGACTGCGGTCCAAGGGTATACCCGTTCCCTGAACTGAGGACGGCAGAGGCTGTGTACCCATCACTCACTTCTGCGGTTACACCCTCAAACAAAATGGCGCCAAAAAATCCTTGGCAAAACACTCTCACGCCTATAAACAACCGTAAGAGGGGAGAAACGGATACGCCAAGACCTAATTCAGAAGATGTGTCCAGGCCAGCGAAAAGATCCGTTTCCGAGAAAGACCAAAATTGGACCAAAGTTCAAGGGCGGAAAAAGAAAACGCGGGAATTACGGAAGGTCGAAACTACGCAGAGGTAGTACGGACCATAAAATCAAAGGTAAACCCAGAGGACTCCTCAGTTATTATTAAAACCATGAGGAAAACAAGGCAAGGCGATGTCTTGCTAGAAATAGGCGCATCTGAGCAACACAGAATGAAGTTTGGCGAAGCCTTACAACAAGCAGTGAGACAGTGGAAGAAGTCCGCCAGCTCATACCGCAGAAAGCCCTAAAAACGTTCCTTGGGGATGACTGGACGGAAAATACTAAAATTAATATCACAAAAAAAGACTGGAGAGGAAGTCTGAAAGCCTTCGCTGAATTGAGCGAAACAGCGGCTAAAAAGCTAGATGGCGCTTCCAAGATTAAAATAAGCTGGGTGAGCTGTCGGGTCCACATGAAGACAAAGGTGGAGCGATGTTTTCGATGCCATGGCTATGGACACATCGTACCCGTTTGTAAAAAGGCCGACCGCAGAAACTTGTGTTGGAAATGTGGTAAAGATGACCACAAGTCAAATGACTGCTCAAGGAGTCCAAAGTGCATCTTGTACACAAACAGAACCGACAAAGCCCCTGTCGATCATCTCCCTGGCTCTTTCAAGTGTATTTGCTTCACGGAAGCAGAACAGGCTGCTCAAACAACTAAAAAATGACCACCTTTATCCAAGGAAATTTCGGCCGATGTCAACTAACGCAGGACTTGCTCTTTCGCATGGCATAGCATAAAAAAGCTGACGTACTGGCTATAAGTGAGCAGTATGCCAACCCAAACCTAAAGAATTTGTTCGCTGATACCTCGAACAAAGCGGCGATCTGGGTAAGGAATGTGGGAAAAACTCCGATAAACGATCATGGCAAAGGAGACGGCTATGTCTGGATTAAGAGCGGGGGCAGCACATTAGTGTGCTGCTACCTCTCTCCGAATAAAGGAATAGCTGTTTTCCGAAAGAAAGTGGTTGACATCGAAAGTCTAATTCGAAACCTGGATGGTGAGGTCATCCTGGCCGGGGATTTCAACGCCAAGTCCACCGAATGGGGCATGAATAGGTCTGACACGCGGGGAAAGGAACTGGCTGAAATGGCATCTAGCCTTGACCTTACAGTGCTAAACACCGGAAGTTCAACAGCATTCCGTAGGATAGGTTACCGTGAGATGATCATAGACATCACACTAACCACTCCACAACTGGCAGGGAGGGTCCGCCAATGAAAAGTTCTAGAGGACTATACAGCGAGTGACCACCAGTATATTGAATTTAAAATAAGAGACCCGGCGAAAAGTGGAAATACGGAATCCAAAGGGAAAAGAAAGAAGGGATGGAATCAAAAAAAGCTGGATCCAGCTGCCTTCATACATTCGATCTCAGACTATCAAAGCGACAGGAAACTCCAGTTTGAAACTACAGAAGGTACAAAATGGAAGAAAGTAACAGCAGGTGCTGCTCAGGGATCGGTACAACGGACCGGACCTTTGGAACGTCGTCTATAACGACGCGCTAAAACTAAACCTACCAGACGACTGTAGGCTTATAGGCTTTGAAGACGATTTGGCGGCAACGATCCTCGCGCAAAATGAGGATGAAGCTAGAGCGAAAGTAGCTCTGGTCTCCATGCTGATTAAAAACTGGCTAAATGACCACGGGTTAAACGTGGCTGCGCAAAAAACAGAAATGGTGATTCTCACCAGGCAGAGAGCTTTCCCGGAAATCTTCGGAGTATAGGTCGCGGGCCATAACATCGAGGCCGCAAAGGCTTTACAATATCTTGGTGCCATGATAGACCAGAAACTTACTTTCTGGATTCAGCTATGTAAGGCGGCGGATAAAGCGTTAGTGGCTATGCTTTTCAGATTGATGGCAAACGTCGCTGGACCACGGAGCAGCAAAAGGCTGTCGCTCACTCCATAATGCTCTACGGAGCAAAGGTGTGGGCTGACGCCCTAAAAACAGAGAAATTTTGAAAGAAACTAGCGTCCGTTCAGAGAAAAAAGAGCCCTAAGAGTTGGTTGTGCTTATTGCACAGTATCCGAGCCGGCTTTTTTGGTCCTGACCGGAATAATCCCCATAGACCTCTTGGCCAGCGAGCAGAAGAAAACCTATGAGGCGAAACAATGCCATGGCGAGCTGTATTTTCATCTGACACAAATGTTATATGGCCATGGGCATTTTAATGCCTACCTATACAAGCTGGGAAAAAAACTGAGCCCAAACAGCGATTACTGCCTGCAAGAAGTGGACAACGCAGAACATACCTTTTTTCAGTGCAACAGATGGGCAATTATGAGGGTATACCTCAAAAATGAATTAGGAGAGTCTTTAACCCCCGAAACTATCGGGAAAGCAAAGCCAAATTGGAAGCAGTATCCTGATATGCTGATCAGATTCTGCGTGAAAAGAAAAAGGAAGAACAACAGCAAACTCCAGCTGCACCTATCTGAAAACCCCATATATGGTGTCGAAGGCCGACGGCCCGTAGAGCTAATTACGTAGCACAGTTGAGGTTGACGCGTAAACACCAAAGTCAGGGAAGAAAATGGAAAAAAGATAACAGCGGCCACTAGTCGAACAGCTACAAATAGCTATAAACACAGCCCGCCCCAGCCATGATGTCGAAGGCCGATGAGCCCGTTGTGCGACATTTTCGCACTAATGAGGACGATGCGTACATCATGGCTGGAACTGGTGACTGATGAGGTCCAAGCTGGACTCATAAGAGGGACGCCGAGGTACGGCGTGGAATGCCTATAACCCATGTTCTTGCAGTGATGCGAAAGCGGATACCGGGAATATGGGCTGGCATGTATAAGGAGTTCGTTTTAGTCGGTAAGGCCGTTTTTTAGGTCAGTCAGACACTAATCTTCGTTCCTTAAGGATTCGTCCCAAAAGTTCGAAGATGGTTAGCGCTCAAAAGCATTTCGCAATTCTCCTTCTACAAAAAAAAACTGAAAAAAAAAATAAAAAACTACAACCTGCACCACCACCACTACATGATAACGATTTTTACGATGTTGTTGTTTGATCGAGGACAATGTGGTTGTTGTTTTTAATTATTTAAAGGGGTTCCATGAAGAGTCGCTCATCGCGGTTGTTTCTTATCGTGTTGAGGATTCTAGGTTCTTCGAAACCAAAGTAATGACCCGTATTTTACACGTGCTTGGAAAAGACAGTACTCTCACGTCGGCATATAATGTCATTACTGTGTTCGTTCCTCCTCATCCGTATGTAACTGTCTGTCTCACCAATGAAGGCCTTAGCACAGTCATTACATTTGTAGATGTAAATGACACCGGACTTCCACTCGGCCTTCACCTGGTCTTTTGTCGACTTTCATACGGTTTTCTTAAGGTTCCAATCAACCCTCTCAATTGAGCCCAGATTAAATTTTTTTTAAATACGTTTAATTGGATGCCTAAGTTGAGCTATGTATGGCACGACCACATTGCGCGAGTAGTCCGGACTACCCTTCTCCTCCTGGGATTTTCACTGATTTTTCTAGTGTAATTTGGAGGAGTTTCTCACAATCGTGAATGTTGAAACGGGCCACAAGGCCAGCAACCCGGTCCTTGGGCAGATATATCAAATAATTATCCATATAACGCAAGCAAAGGGCCAATTTGTACGGGAGATTCAAGATGATCTCATGCTCAAAGTCCTCTATAAGTACGTTAGCTATGGCGCACGATTTTGATGATCCCACTGGTGGACCCTGTATTTTTTCATAAAAAAGAACTTTAAATTGCTAATATGAACGCTCCAAACAAAGAATTACCGGAATTTGAAACTGTCTTATAAAATATTGACGTTATTGCCTTGCAAGCTCTCATTGATCCGGCCTCACCTTCCCATGGCCTATCTCACGGCCCTTGTATTGAAAATATTGGTGAACTTCGATTTCATATCCAGCAATGCAAAAGTGTAATCGTCTGGGATCGATAGTCCACTCAACTTTCCCACCAGGTCTCACGAATTCTTTACGTGCGTCGATGTTCCGCCCGAGTTTTTTTTGTATGACACTGGTAAGACATTTTGCTAGGTTTTCAAGGGGTGAGCAAAAAAAGGGTGTGACCGGTCTCGAGTGGAACTCAGGTTTACGGACTTTGGCCAATACGTTAATAGGCGGTGCTATACCATTGTTACATCTCAAAAAGGGGGATGGCCCCTGGAGGCTTTCAAAAACATTTTCGAATATTAATTTTTAAAGACTATATCCAGATGTAGAATTTCATTGCGCAACTTTTTTCTCTCAGGCAAAAAGTTGCAGTTTTTTTAGTTTTCTAATTAAATAAAAAAACTGACTTTTTTGGAAAAATCAATTTTAATACTTTTTTCACTTCATCTCGTGCTCAGTCAGTCAGTTTTTAGAATTGTTTGATAAAATTTTCAGATAATGTAGTTCAAAATGTCCTTCGACTGATAGAGCCAGAGGGATTTGAAAATTTAAATTAAAAAAATTGTTGTTAACTTTCTTCTGATGCGTCGCGCTCATCAGACTTCTCTAACTTCCAGCGTCTGGTTTATCGAGCGAATTTTGAGCAACAAAAAACTTCCAGCGAGAAAGTTGTTAACAACAGTACCAACAAGTTTTCTGAAAAATGTTAGTTTAATCGAATTGATATTCAAGAAATTATTAATTTTCCAAGTCGCTAGCGGCTGGGAGACTCGCGCGCGGACTGTAGCGAGTCTTAGATCCGATTCATAATACAGTACACCGGCGCCAAAAATAAAGACTAATCAAGTAACATCAAAGTATTATGAATCAACAAATAATATTGCATAATGTAAAATAATTTATCAATTTTATATTATGTACAATATAATAGTTCTATTTTTGAGACAAATCTAACAAAAGCATATAATCTCCGACAATTCGCAGAATTGGAAGTTAGAAAAAAATTATTTTAATTTGAAAGTTTTTACCGTTTTTTAATTAATATTAATTCAAAAATATATACAGTTTACAATATAAATATACAATATACAATATGAATGAAAAACAAATTCACTTTCTGGATCTTTCACTTTTTTCAATTCCACGAATTTGAAGCATTGAAAAATTCGTGGAATCAGGAATCCGATGATTCTCAACTATTAGATGCTTATGTTTCGTTTTACTTCTGTACAGTTTGTCTCAAAAGTAAAACAATTTTACAATGTGCAATATTATTTATTCATAAAACTTTAATATTACCTGATTACTTGATCAGTTTTTATTTTTAGCGCCGGTGAACATAAGAATCGTGTAAAAAAGCCTCAAAAACATAAATAATAATCCATCCATGCAATACTAGATAAGATTGTGCAACGAAGAGAAACGAACGTTAAAAAAATTTGCTTTAACTGCATGTGAAAAACCGCATAAAAACCGTTAAAATTTAAAACGAGATGCGATGAACGGTTTACGAACCGAGAGCAACGGCACTCGGCAATGCCTGACGCCGTGCGCAAGGTATACTAGAACAAAATTATTATTGTCCGAAATTGTTTTGTTTATTTATTTTTGCTCCAGACGCGGGATTCGGCAGAAGGCCTGACGCCGTGCACAAGATTTATATTATCGTAAACGCGGAACCCAGAGCACGGGACTCAGCCAAAGGCCTGACACCATGCGCAAGGTATACTAATTTGAGAAGAAACAAAAGAACAAACGCGAGATTTTAACTTGAACCCGAACACGAACGGAGAAATAGAATTAACGCGGTTGATTAGATAAAAATAAGAACAAAACTCCCGAGAGAATTTGCGACCGAAACATCGATTTTCACTTAACACGAAACACGAATCACGGGTTGTTAAGAAGAAGGATGCCTGTCACTTCCTAGGCGTAGGTAAGAGAGAAAAAGAACACTTGGTATATTTTTCGAAATTTTGGCAACTCGTTTATTTCAGGAGAGCAGAGCGGATGCTGCTTCCCCTGACTGAAACTCGTAGACGACTGACTCTGCCAGTCGCTGGCTGCACGCAGGCAGCCCGGTGCGAGATCTCTCGGTGGAAGAGGGAGCGGCTGCTGGCCCGCTGATTGGCCCGACCCCAGCACTGGGATCGCGACGGAGCGGTGGGGACACCGTCCTCCGTGCTTTCTGTTCCTACCTAGAACGCTTTTTGGAATTTCCTGTTTTTAATTAATTAATAATAATTACACAATTTACGAATTTAATCCTTTCGTAAGTCCTGAATAATCGTAGAGTGATTAAATTAAATTTACATATATCAATTTATTAATTCTATCGGCTGTAAAAGTATAAAACTTAATGAAAAATAATTTATTTTTCTATTCTAACTAAACCGAAAGGTTATTTCTCATTTCTCGTTTATTCTTTTACAATCTACTTAAGCTGCTTACCACTTGATTAATTTATAAAAGTCTCGAGAAATGGAAATTCGCCGTCCGAGCTTATCAATTAACCGAAATCTGGAAAAGCCGCCCCGGTTTATATGTTCATAAACCATTTGAAGGTAAACTTATTTTCCCTATTAATTTACTATTGATCTGATGCCGTCCTCTAGCTTGGTCTTGGTTAATTTATATTTCGAATTTTATTTTACTTCACTTTCCAATTTCATTTTAATTTACTTTAATTTTTTTTATATGCGTCAAAATATCTTTAATGAAACTATTACTAACACCAACGTCGCCGCCGGTTGAGTTCCCTGGCTGGAGAGAGTCGGAAGATAGAGAGAAGAGGAGAGAGAGAAAGAAAGGGACAGAGATATGCGCGCATGGGAGGGAAGAAGAAAGAGACTCTGGCCAGCCGGTTGTCACGCGTCGGCTACGTGATTTCAAAGAGTTTGAGGACCCGTGCGAGAAGAGAAAGCAGCGATGACAGACATGAGTCGTCGGAGGGTGTTAGCAAGCTCGTTGATGTAAACACTTGAAGACAGCAATTCGTCACGTAGGCCACCTCTCAATTTTCTATTCGGAAAATTGAGAGATGGCACGTTCGAAAAATTAATGCCTTACAGTGGTTCTCTATATCGGCCCGAAAGGCCGTAACATTATTGCATTTGTTGGCCTGTTAAATGAATACCTCAGGATTGTCCATGATGAACCTTTTCGTGATATTGATCTTGCTGTGAATGCTATACCTGCCTAGCTGTTGTTCGAGTTTTGAGCCCCTCTTTAAACCATGCTTTTTGCAAAGTATTTGCTTCTTCATAATATCAGCTATTTCTGCTCTTAGCTGATTTTGTTTCGGCTCATTAGAATCGTATGCTGTTTGGTTGATGTCGTCGACAACAGCGACCCTAAAGTTTTTTTTCTACGCCAAAAAGTATCTCCTCATCAAGTATATCACTGGAAAGCACATTATAGGCAAATATGCCACCGAGAGACAAAATTTCCGACACCTCCTCCGGTAAATCAATACCTGCTTTATTCTCAAGCCATTTCTCTCTATCTACTGGAATGGGAAGTTTTTGCAATTATTTCAGTGTTTCTATTTTACTTTTGGAATTTATCAAATCCACGACTCTCAACATTTATATACCTTATCTCGAGCTTAAGAGTTTTGAATTTGAAAATGAGCAGGTTCCTCTCAAACGAAGTCTGACAGTCCATCAAAATGCACGCTTACATGGGCGGCAAATTGGCCGCCTTTTTAGAAAAATGCTCGCCGTTTAAAAAATCTGGCCATTGGACGGTTATCCTTCCATGTAAAATCTCTAGAGATAAATAGATTAAAAAAAATAAAAAAAATTTAATTTTGATTCTTATGCTTGTAATGCAGTTTTCAAATATACATGGGGTGACCCATTTTAATCTATAAATCTAAATATCTTGTAAACTACCCCATCTGCATAAAGAACGGTTCATACATAAGTTGACCAGGACGTAGAAGGCCATTTAACTGTAACATTAATTTTGACCTGAAGGTCAATTTTCAAGGTCAAGATGATTTTTAAAAATTGAAAACCCTATTTTTTACTGCAGATTTGAGTAGAGCAGACAATTTCACGTTAAAAATGTACCCTGGAAATCTTATTTTTTTGACCTTGTGGAGGTCAAAAATCAAGGTCAAATGTCCAAAAAACGATTAAATACCCTTTTTCTGAATTTACGTAGTTTTCTGGGTAAAGCGAACGTTTAAGATGCTTTAAAAAAGTCGATAAAATGTAAAAGTGTGAACCACCTTGACCACCTGATCAGCCGCGACCTTCAGGTCAATTTTCAAAATCATTTAAAGGTCAACACGATTTTTTAAAATAGAAATCCCTATTTTAGACTGCGGACTCGGAGAGGATGGGATATTGTACGTGGAAATCGGTACTTTAAAATCTTTCATTTTGTCCTGCAGAAGATCATATCAAGGTCAATTACTTAAAAAGCGCTTAGAAGCTTTTTTTTTAATTTTCTGGTTTTCTGAGCAATCTCAAAGTTGAGGGTGCCTTGTGACAAGTACAAGATAAGTTGCACAAACGACGACCTTGACTAAATTGACCTTCAAGTGCATTTTCAAGGCTTATAAAGGTCTATGTCATTTTTTAAAATAAAAGAGTTGCAAAAAGTGAAAGCACCTTGACACCTTGACCTTACTTTCAACGTTACCCGGAAACTACGACGTGGATGTAGTAAGTTCTGTTTCCTTTGGGGTGCTCGATTATCGTGAGTGGTTTGCGTCTCACGTTTTGGAGTGCTTGAATATGGTGAGTCCCTTTGCCTCTCACTATTATTGTTGTTTTTTCAATTACCCACGGAGTGAATGTTCGCAGTTGCCTCCGTTGGCTTGAAGACACAAATGCAAACGTCTGTCAAAGTTGTCTACAGTTTGAAGCAAAGTTTGTCTAGGGATGACCGCGCAAGCTCTTCGAATTCGATCCATCAGATTTTCTCTGTTTGTGGGTCGTTGAGCAAAAAAAAAAAACATTTTTTCCGTACCACCACAAATGAAAATCCGGTGATGTAACATCTGGTGAGCAAGCGGGCAGATTTTTTTATCATGAGTACCTGATGTGAACAATCGTTTACAAAAATTGTTAATAGAAAACATATTATTTGTTGATTTTCATTAATTCAACAAAATAGTGTATTGCGCTACAAGTTGAAAAATCGTCGCTTTTTCAAGGTGTGGGACACGATACTTTTTCTATAATTTGTGTAAAAAGTGCTAGTTTTTGTTCACCTGTATTTTGTGTAAAAAGAGGGCGATTTTTAGTCGATTGACGCAACACGAACAATGGCAATTATCAAAACCATTGCAATAATATGGTCGTAACAATAAGCACTTTTTCGCAAATTATAGAAAAACACTATTTTTGCTAATAAATTATTTATTGATATTTGGTGCAAGCAAAGTGACGAATCGCTGGCAAACTCCACGAAACCATTTTCGTTCACTTATTTGTTTATACAAAAATGCAATAAATTTAAGAAAAATGGCTATTGTGCTTTCTTTGGATAGTTACTTCATGATTGCTGAGTTTTTTTGTTTAAATCCAAGTATTTAGTAATAAGCGGTACACTTCAAAAGTCAGAAAATTTATTTTTTATGACACATGCATGATTCCAGCTCTTTGTGACGCCTATGAAGCGGGGATAAAGCTTTACTTTTTACTCCCTAAGGACTGAAAAGTGACGCCAGAGGTGAATAATGAAAATTATACATCTGTGAGCTCGCATTTTACGATTAACAGCCCACCCACCGTACAAACTGTGAGGAAATTTTGGTTACACATAATAGAATTTTGCAGTTATTTATGGAAAGCTATCATATATAACTGTTCAAATTACCATAAATGACCAAGAATTTTCATGATTTTCCGGAAATTTATGGAAATGTTTAAAAATGAATTTTGGAGAATTTATGGTAAGTTACCATATTTACCGGTAAAATTACCATGAATGACCGAAATATTCATAAATTTACGGAAATTTATGGAAATTGATAATTTTAATTTTGGGCTATTTACGGTAAGTTACCATAAATCACCTCTAAAATTACCGTACATTACCAGAAATATCCGGCAATTTTTTTATTGAATTTTTTATAATTTGGAATAAGTTAACATAAATTTCATGCTTCTGCATTCAAAATATAATATGGACTAAAATCATGACTGTATTTCGACAAATGTCTGAAATCATACATTTGTTATAAAAAATATCTTATGCGTCAAGGGGGAGAGGCACTTTTCCTCCCCCTACACGCAGAAAAAAGAACCCTATATTTTACTGAAAACCAAGTTACATCTACTGATCTTCCAAGTACGTATATGGACAACACGGCAGTTCAGTAAATGTCACAAGTATAGGCAACTGAATATGAATACCATTTCTGGTTACCAGTGCCAATTCTCAAGTGCTGCTGACCTGCGGATCAGTAGATTTTACCGATCCAGTCGCTATTCTGCACTGTTCCTCGATGCTGCGATTACAAATTATCATGTGACTTCGATGGATATTATTAGCAGCAGTGGGACTCCGATGCTGTTTCGAAGTCGAAAATCGAACGAACCTCTCTTTCTATCTCCGCACGTTAGAAAAAGAGGCTCGATTTTCGACTTTCGACACGGTATCGGAGTCCCACTGCAGAGCTAACTTATGTTAATGGTATAGACTACAGTTTAGACTTTAGAGTCTGTAGACGACACTATGAATTGTAAAAAAATATTGCTAAGAAATAATAAATCAATACTCGGTTAATTCATAGATATATGTTCAAATATACTTATAATTAATCGGTATTTGTAAGGTCACAACGCTTATAATACAAATGAAATTTCGCACGCAACGGGTGGGTTCGAACGCATAAACCTAAGCACGCAAGTCGACTATCTTAACCCTTACTCTATTAAACAAGTTACGATCTGTAAAATAATTCCAAAATGCATTTGTAACTGAGATGGTGACCTCGGTAACGATTTCTGAATACGGGTCCATGCCATCGCGCGCACAAGGAAAAAGTTCTCGCATTTACCTCATATCCGTAAAAGTCAGCTATGACAGGCACGGGACACAAACACGTCTTGCTCCAATAAACTCTCAACTGTACGCGATCTGTGAATAAGATGTGCCATACAAAATAGTGTTATTTATTATAAACCCCCTTCATTGCTAAGTGGGAATATGGAGTAATGTGACGGCTGTCAAAGGAATGTCAAAAATAAATGTTTTTTAGGTGATGCCATGAGGTAATGCAATCCATCCATTGCTGATGGCGTCATGAATTCATCCGGCGGTCCGCGCGGATCGGATCGGTAGCATGTACCGATCCTTCTGCAATGTTCACTGCACCACTACTGTAATCTCGGTTCAGTGAATTTCACATATCTTACAGTATTTAATGCTAGCGAATAGAGGTGTAATTTACTAAAGTATTACCGTTTAATTCGCCTTAACTTCAATGTGACATTTACGAAATGCTTAGTGATTTTGACATTTTCACACCCTCATTAGAGCAGTTTTTACTGTTACGGTTACAAGAAACACGTCACATTTCTTGATAAGTAAATATAAAATTTCTTTTTTCTGCGTGTAGGTGCATAATATACTATTCTAGTTTTGTTAATTAATGAAAAAAAAATAACTAACATTTATTCAAAAATCAGCGATGAAAGTTCGATAAAAGTGTTTTTTTAGATACCCAAAAATGTTGTATTTTTGATTCTGATCAGGGCTTGATCATTATTCCGGAATCCTCAACAACAAAAAATTCAAAAAGTTAAGAAGAAAATTTTTTTTTAAATTATTAGTGATACAGAAAAAAGCCCAAAAATCAACTTGCGGCTTTCCACGAGTTCTATAAAGTGTTCTTTTCAGTTTTTTGATAGTTTACACCATTTTTACAGTATTTTCGAAAGTATACATCGTTGTGACAAAATTTGTAATGAAAGATATACAAAAAATGACCAAACCTTATTAGAAATGTTAGTCATCAACAGTTTTGCTTCTGGAATTTTTACTGCACCCCATATGTTTTTTGAACAAAAAAATTAGGATGTCAGATTTTCAGAAAAAGGCTTGCCATTTTCTTTATTTAAATTTTTGCATTTTTCTTCTCTGATCTGGAAACAGCGAGGAATCCCTCGTAAGAATTAAAAAGAAAAAATAACTTATCGTAATTTTTTGAAAAATACCGTGTTTTCAAAATAAAATATTTTTTTCTGCATTGCAGAAAAAAAATGAATACAGTTTTATGCCTCAGTAACAATTTGAACCAGATTTGCTCAGTCATCTTTCAGAATCTAAATTAGTAAAATCTCACAAATCAATAATGAAATTCCATTTATTTTTATTAATAGATGGTAACAGTTAAAGTGCGATGTTATGCGTCTGAGTAAATAATTAATTATAAATAACGCAAAAGGTATAAAATGACATACTTCAGACAAAATAAAAACACCTTGATGATGCTCAGAAGACCCTTTAATCAATCGACGTTTCAAGAGTCAAATGCTCTCCTCGTCAGGAAACAGGAATCCAAGTCAAATATAAGTCCTTTATTTTTTTTTAATTTGAAAAAACCGAAATGTTCAATTCAAAAAGATTCATGCTCTTACATAATCTATCATCTCAAGTAAGTTCTGTGAAGAAAATATTTATAGATAAATTTCTTTATGGTATATAAAATGGTTTTTCTCTTTCTCTTCATTTACAGTTGCATTATTTTCTCCATAGAACTAACTTGAGATGAGAATTTATGTAAGAGCACGAATCTTTTTGACTTCAACATTTTGGTTTTTTCCAATTAAAAAAAAAAATAAAGGACTTATATTTGACTTGGATTCCTGTTTCGTGGATAAGGTGAGCATTTGACTCTCGAAACGTCGTTTGATTATAGGATCTTCTGAACATCATCAAGGTCTTTTTATTTGGTCTGAAGTATGTCATTTTATACCTTTTACGTTATTTATAAATGAAATTCTGGTACTTCCATCAGAGAAATGTGAGCAACTAAATATTGGTGAAAAATTACTTATTCGATTATTTTTAAATATTTAATAATT
>CAKNWW010346001.1:2472-18076 GCA_932074435.1 Andricus kollari
GTTCCTTGAATTCACTGAGTTCCTTGAGTTCTCTGAATTCCTTGAATGCTCTGAATTCCTTGAATTCACTGAGTTCCTGGAATTCTCTGAGTTCCTGGAATTCTCTGAATTCTCTGAATTCCTTGAATTCACTGAGTTCCTTGAATTCCTTGAATTTGCTGAATTCCTTGAATTCTTCGAATACGCTTATATTCTTGAACTCAGAATTCAGGAATTTCCACGAATTCAAGAAATTCAGATAATTCAGTGAATTTAGATGAATTAAAATACATCTGGAAATTCGGAAGAAGTCAGATGATGTCAAGGAAGTTAAAAGAATTAAAAAGGATTTCATAGTGATAAAAAGAATTCCAAGCAATTCAAATTCATAATATATCATCAAAAACCGTTTATTTTTGATAAAATAATACCATGACTCTCAAATTGTTTTTGTTTAATAATTAAACTGTAAAATTTAAAATGTAAGACATAGCAATCTTGTTTTATATTTGTATCTTATTAATTGGCAATGCAATGTTTCCCGTACTCTGTATGGCACGTATATAATATTGCTAGTATTCAATAATTTAAAAGTTGGTTTTCACTTGATTTTCATAATATCACCAATATATGAGGTTCGCATATGACTATTTATTGCTTTTAGTGCATTAGGTTCTGAATAGTTTAGGAGATCCTTCTATATGATGAAGTTTAGAAACATATATTAATTAGTTATATTAAGTAGATCCTGAAATTTGACCAATTTTGAACTGGAAACTCTGGAAATGACCTGGAATTTGAAAGTGTCCCATGAATCGGCACCCTGTATCAGATAATTATAGTTCTAATAATTCATGAAGCAATAATGTGCAAACTCGTTAAAGCAATGAGTATGAGATTATAGTCTTCTCTGGTGACAGTACTTTCTACTGAATCGTTTGCCATTCTGTTCATCTAATGTTTGAAGCGAACAATGAACCTTACTGTGTCAGCCTCGAATTAATAGATTCAAATTATCCATTGTTAGATGCAGAGACGATCATAATGGAGTTGCACATTGATGTACCTAGTGACCCAAGAATCGTTAAATAGATAGCCTATAGAGCACAATGGATATTTTTTCAAATAATTAAATCGTCATTATTTTGCAAGGATACGCCAACGTGAAACCATTCAGTCTGTGTTTTTACTAAAAAATATATATTTGTTAAAATGATTTTACCCCGTTTTTTAATGCTCTCAACAAAAAAAATGGTTGAGCCTACCAGGATTCTGGTTATTTCAACCAGAATAGAATGTTAAATATGCTTATACTATCAATTCTGGTTAAAAGTACCAGAAATTTCTATTTGACAATTTTCTGGTTGTTTTAATTAGTTTTTCTGGTAAAGTTGACCGGAATTTTTTACTAGACAGTTTTATGGTAACCTAAGAATATCACATTCTAATAAAAAATTTCGATACTTTTCTGACCTCATGGACCTTCCCATCACCTCCACATCCAGCACTACCACTTCATTTGTCTACACATCCACCACTACCGCTACATTTAGTACATCCACCACTTCCACCACATTCACATCCATATATCACCTTCAGATCTGCCTTCTTTTCACAGCTACATGACGCTACTAAGAACATAATAAAATTATTTACATTCAAAATTGAATGTAACTACCATTAGTTATGTGCATGCGTACTGAGTGTTCGAGGCAAACAGAGACAATTCAGATGCATTCTTATTCTATAAGATATGTAGGTGAATGCAACCTTGACTTTCCCTTTAATTTAACTGACTTGTCGCTGGCGCCATATAGTACCGGTGACAACTTTTCGACGAGTAGCAGCTTAGCATGGACAGGAACCTTTATCGTCTGTCGGTAAATGAGCTGTCACTGTTTTACCAACTTAGATGCTACACGGATAGCTGGGTTCGAATTTCGCGCGCTTTCCGCTCAACCACCCCGTTCTATACTTCTAGAAAGTTCTAGAACTTGGGAATTCTCTTAGCTCCATGCGCCACCTGAATAAGACACTAAAGGCTTGACCGGTAAAGTACAAACCTACACCATAGACTGCAGAAAGAATCTCTATCAGGTTCCTAATGTACCGACTGAAGGAAATCTGGATAAATACTTTACCGACTTGAGTTAATCATGCTTTCTACTTTATCGACGGCAAGTTATTCAGGCTTTCGCATTACCATCGTTTGGTAATGTAGGCTTCTATCGTATCATCAGTCGGCATTTTTTAATT
The DNA here is from genome assembly GCA_932074435.1 of Andricus kollari. Classification (NCBI taxonomy): domain Eukaryota; kingdom Metazoa; phylum Arthropoda; class Insecta; order Hymenoptera; family Cynipidae; genus Andricus; species Andricus kollari. The sequence goes on from CAKNWW010346001.1 coordinate 4,708, forward strand.
TTTTAATCAGACATGTCTAGTAACTTTATACAAAGCTTTGTTCCGAGTGTATATGTAATTTTCAACGAATAACCGATTTTTACAAATTTTTTTCATTAATGTGTATGTTCTTAAAGAATATGCATTTTTTATTATTTTCTTCATTGCGATCTAGTTATTATGTATTTAAAGACTAAATTTATTCAGTAAAGTAAACTGAAAATTGTTTAAAAAATCATGAATTGAGTTTGAGTATTTTTTTAATGGTTTAAATGTATCTTTGAATTCGAAATTTTATTTAAGAAATATTTGAAGCCCTAGAGCATTCGAATCTTCTCTTGTTTTTGAATGGGCAAACAATTTCATTCCACGAGGGAAGTCGAATTGTAATGCAGCCATAGTAGTACATTTGAAGGAGGTAGAGAAAGTAGAATTTCATGATCGACTTCTTCAAGATTGAAAAGGGAATTTTGTTATGCAGAAGGTATCAGTTTTGCTGACGGATGCATTTTTGCCTTATCTGAGCTTATATAAAAATATTTCCATACCTCCATGTCAACCGATCTAAATAACTTTATTCTTATGTATTTTTTTATCTGTTGAATTATATTACCTGAAACATATTTCTTGAAAAATTTAAAGAAAAACTTGACTACTTAGTAAGTAGTCAAGTTGGTAGTACTTACCCAACAAAATTTTCATCTTCAAGAAAATATATTATTTTATTATTATTATATTATTATGGTTATTATAAATGTGATATAGCGATTAATCTTTTGTAGGGTCTAATATATTTCTTCTTTTCCCTTCCATTTAACAACTGAAGATTGAAATTATAATTTCACTTCTGAAAATGGTGTTTTAAACTTATTGCATTATTTATATTTTGCACACCTTTTTCTCGTTTTCAATCTAATCAACTTAAACTCTTTTTTAACAAATAAATTTCTTTTTTTTATAACTCAATTTCTAGAAAATTCCTATGCTATTTTTTTGTAAACTGTTTTATTTTATACTTCAAAGTGTCCTTTTGAATAAAAACTGACAAACCTATGTGCTTCACATAAAGATAATTTGTTTGCTATTTCATTCCATTTTTTTTTACGTAACAAAAAAAAGTTTTTGGTATATTTCTACTATATAATAACATTTTGAATTGCTTATAACGGTTTTATAATTGATTTGATAAATTTGTGATATAACGATCATAAGAATGCTATTATGAATTAAATTGTGTCTGGGCCCAGAGTAACAAATCTGATGGTTGGCATCTGAAAATTATTTCAAACATTTTTATAATCGGTTAATATAGAGATAACTGAAAGATCTCGAAAATTAGAATATTCGAAATATAACATACCCAAAGTTATAAAACTGCGTCAATTAAAAATTTTCGACTGTTTTTAATATTACCGAATTTGAGAATCCCCGATATGTAGTTGGTAATTTCCTTTAAAAAATGGTCGACATTATAAAATATCGAACAACATAAAATCACCAACGCATGACATTCTTCCAAATCATACAATTCCAGAATGTAATCCTAATGTCGAAAATTTTATTTCGGGAATTTTTTAATTCGGTAATATCATAAAGTGTAGGGAATTTTAAAGTTAGGAAATTTAAAATTACCGGTAATATTTTATTTCGAATACTTTCGTTTTCAGGAACTTCATTGCTCAAGATTTTCCAATCTTCCCTTATTATCTTCTGTTTGGGTTTTGGATTTGAAATTTAAAAAAAAATCCTAATTCTTAAGAAATGATGGCAACGCTTTTCGCATGTAGTTTTTAGTAGTAAATAAAAGTTTTAATAAAATTTGTTAAATTTGGAGTTTTTTGAAATTTTGTAAAAAGCATGTTTGTTTATTGAGTTCAATGCACACTTTTATGGAGTTCAATGCACACTTTTATGAAGAAAGTGGAATATATTGAAACTAAAATGTCTTTTTTCCTCTTGAGTTGACGAATTGTTTTGTGATTGTGGATTTCTTAAAAAAAAAAAATAATAATAATAATAGCATGTTTCTTTGATTCCACATGAGGCAATTTCAGGTGCGTTATAATCAACTTTTTCCAAAACGTGTGCATTAAACTCAATTTAAAAAAAAGCATGTTTTTTGCACATTTTCAAAAATCTTTAGCAATCTCTCTTTTTCCACTAAAAAAAAACTAGACAAAGTTTTAAAAGAATCAATGATGTAAAGGTCTGTTTTGTGTAAGTCCGGCAGAAATTTTGTTTAAAAATATGGAACAAAGTACACGTTACAGATGACGGCTTTGTCTGTACTAAAACAAAGTTTTGAATTTTTCAGTCAAATATCAATCATTTTCTGATAAGTGAAAGTTCAAAAAGTACCATTATTTTAGGATCATTTCAGAATACTCAAGTTTGTATGACAGATTTTTTAAATTTTATTTTCAGCTACTAAAAGCCATTCAAAGTTGAGTATTCTAAAATGATCGTAAGATAATGGTACTTTCTAACCATTCACTCATCAAAAAATAATTGCTAATACACTGAAAATTTTAAAACTCTGCATCAGTTCAGGCAAAGCTTCATCTGCACCATGTGCTTTATCTCATATTTTTAGAACTTTTTCCTGCTGAGATTTTCACTATAATCTGTACGAAAATTGAGGTATCCATATTTTTTTAAAAGAGAGTACTCTTACTCACTGAAAAAAATTTCTTGCGTGGTTGCCGACAGTGAAAACAGCATTAATGTGGGAGAAACTCTACCTCATGTAACGAATAAAGTTTTATATTATTTTCCTGTATTAATGCGTGTTACGAGGGTGAACAAAAAAGAAGTACCCTCTTTAGCGTATAAAAATGTATAATTATAGTAGTAGAGATGTAGACAGCGATTCACAAGAAAGCTGAGGAACGTTGGCAGAAGCGGGTTTTGAGCGAAGGGCAGGAAAATGAAAGAGGAAGTGAAATAATGAAGCGAGGAAGGAAGGCCTGAATGGATCACAGTTACATGCATATATCTGGCGTTTCTGCATACCGAGAGTAAGGGTTTAAGCAGATCGGAAGTACTTCGCTCCCTCAGCTTCGCGTCATATTCATTAGTGCACCAATTAGTAGAGCAAACTCTCATGATCACCACCAATTTTGTGGTGCAGAATAGTAATTCACATTATGCTAGTATTTTCAGAGAAAATAAACTAATTAATAAATCTTCATTCTTGGCAAATACCAGGGGTATTATCGACTTCGGAATTGAAGGTACCTTTATATTTGCATCAAAAAGCAAAATGGGAAAGGTAAATGTTTAATTTACGGTCGGAAATTTCAATCGGAATTATTTCTGAATTTAAGTTTGCAGATTACTTTAAGTACAGAAAAACGTCGATCCACAAAAGTACGCAGATTTGGTTTTATTATTAGTTGCAACAAATGTATATATATATTTACAACTTAATTTTGTAATGAAAAATGTAAACTATTCATTGTTTGTTATAAACTAGGGCCTACCTGGCATGGAGCAGCGAGGGAACAACGTATTGTCATTTTAGAGTTAATATATCATTAAGCTATTTCCCTTTTGGCGAGCCTCTAGGGGTAAGCGTGACACTACCCGATTCGGGTAGTGTTTTTTAGGTGGATAGTTTCTTGTAGTAAATAACTACAAGTGTGGGCTCACCACACCCACGACCGCCAACAGCAACGCAGTAGTATCAGACGGTCACCCATCCAAGTACATCCATTTTAGAGTTAACGAAAATCTAAATCAACCGATATTTAAAGAAGCACGGGTCCCTTTTGATATCCATAACATTTTTAGATAGTTTTGTAAACTTAGACCAGATGTAGACTACGGAAGCCGCAACCAACTGAAATCGCGATGCAACTGGAGGTATATGTCATCCAACTCCTCACTTCCTACAACAGCAGAAGATGAGCGAGTCGGGAAAATCAGTTCACCCCACAATAATCTGAAAAGGCAATTAACTCTTGACATTACAGGATCACTTATTTAAATCATGGTCACTTTATAGAAGAGTATGAACTTCGACTTTCGAATTTGCAATTATTCGCGAACGTGGTAAGAAAGAGACTGGTCTCTGGATTAGGGTCGTTCGCGACCCCTCCCATTGAGAATCAAACCCAGACCGAGAGACAAGAGTTGGAAACCCGAAATAGTTGTAGCATTTACTTAAAGACTGTAATGCGATAATTTGTTTTCGGAAAATGGACACGAGTATTCCGCACGAAAGTCGAAACTGAATAGAAAAGAGATAGCTTGACGCCACCCAGCCGACCAAGCAAGCCACCGCACTCGCTCTACTACACCAGCGGTTGAGAGTTCAAGTCACAGGTCAGAATGAAAGTGACCGTTTAGAACAATAGCGGCAGGGACAAACTCCCAATAACCACAAATATTATTAGGAATAGCCGAGATTTCTCAATTATAAAACTTATTTTAGATTTCAACTAAATTGAATTGAATAGGCTCAAAAAAGTATCAGCACAATTATTTGTTGGGAAGGCCTCTACAAGCGTTATAACTTTCCCGTCACATTTTTCCATACCCACAGAATTTATTCCCCAAAATAGAGGGATCGTTGCCCCCTATAGAAAAAGTAATTCTGAACCACTCTGATGTGTATGTCACAGTTGCATTTTGAATTATTGTAATTTTGAGAAGAAAAATCTTTATATAATGTAAGCTGCAACGAAAATGATCGTACTGTTTTTCTGTGAGGAATTTATTGAAGAAAATTTCCAGTACAGTGGGAATTTTCGACATTAAAAATGTTGTGAATAAATTTTTCACGAATGTTAGAACTCTATCATGTAGAATTATAGTGATCAAGAGAAGGAGAATACATATTCTCTCCTTTGCTTCTATGAAATTGAAATAATTCGTCTTGTGTAATCAGAAACCGAATTATCTAGGTCAGGTAGTAAACATGACCCTCATACTATCTAGCAGAGATTGAAGGATGTTTGGTGGATACCTGGACACATGTACAGAAACTTGGACATACATTTGAGTATCCTAACGGAATCCTGTTTCAATTTGGGATTACACTAATGTTTGACTTGTGTCGCTCAGCGATCTTGATGTTGACAAGTTAATATGTGAATTAAATTACTGATATAGTTGCACTTACTCTCTGCAGATTTAAAAATTAGATTAAATATGTAAGATATTTTGAAGTGAAATTAAAAAAAAAATTCTGCTCAAGTCTTATTTAATAGAGTAATGTAACCATAGTATTTAACATTAATATATATATTTTTGAAATGATCCATTTTAAATATCCATTTCTTTATAATTTATTTAGAGTATTCTAAGATTTGTTATACTTTTTCAAATAATTTTCGTAACTGTTAAGCTGTTGTAGAATATTCTAAAGTTTTTTGCGATTTTCTAGCATTCTTCTACATTCTTAACATTTTCTGATATTTGTTGAATGTATTTTTGCGGCATATGATAGATAATGTTCATTAAGGCCTGTTCCGCTTCTTTTGGTGTTGATAAAATTTTTGATTACAACAACATGTATTAAAAAGAAAGATAAAATACCTATTATAAAGAAAGAAAAGAAAAACCTCTGAACACTGTGTTGAGTTTTTTGAGTATCTTCGACGTTTGTTTTGTTTCTATCTTGTGAAATGGTTAAAAGTTTAAAGTAAAGTGAAAATTGTAAAAAAAAATTGACAACGTATCATTTACGGTATAACTTTAAATAAATCTCATCTGAAACAGAAATGATTTATGAACGAGTTAGTTTATTAATTTACAATGTTGTTTTTAGTGATTAAGTAAAAGTTTTATAAACTTACAGGAAAAATTCTTGAGATTATGCAATTATTGAACAACATTTTGTAAAAAATGGTGGTTGACGCATTTTTGTCAAGTAAGAAACTCACGATAGTTATAACGATACTAATAGCTGATTTAGAGGTACAATTATTAAATGATAATTCAACATACAAGATTAAAAAAAAAGATCATACAAATAAATATCAAACTAAGTGAACAGAACTTTTAACTAGTTTCAAAAACAATAACGTAACAAATGATAACAACTAACTACAAATGATTACAACTATTATAATTGTACTGATGTTACAGCTCCACGCTTTTATGGACTACCAAAACTTCATAAAACGATTATCCGCTCAGACCAATTACATCTTTCCCAGGTTCGGCGTTGAGTAATCTGTCAAAACTTTAATCAAAATCTTTGAAAAAAATTGTTGGACATACTAATAACCATATAAAAGATAGTTGGGATTTAAAAAGTAAAAAAGACAAAATCTGTATTCCAAATGATTGTACCGTCGTCTCTCTCGATATTGTTTCCATGTACACTAACATATCTTGGAATTTAATTAGAAGTACCGCTATGAAGAGATAAAAAGATCTTGAACCACACACTTTTCTTACAAAAAAGGATTTTGATAAAGCTTTAAAAACGTGTCTAGAATCATTTTATTGCCAATTCGATGATAAATACTATCAACAAATGTCCGATCTACTTATCGGATCACCCATATCAGCAGCTCTAGCTAACTTAGTTATGGAAAATATTAAACAGAAAATCTTAAAATCATTTAATTACGGGTTATATTATATTATAGATATATTGCTGACACTCTTTTATGTATTCCAAAAGACAAAATTAAAAATATTTTACAAAGATTTAACAAAGCAGATCACAAATTAAAATTTACCATAGAATTGGCAGAAGATGAAAGTATTAATTTTCTTGATTTAAATCTCACAATAGAAAACAACAAAATTGTAACAAATTGGTTCCGCAAATCAATTTTGTCAGGTCGTTTTTTGAATGTCATCCTATTTATCATAAAATCGGAGTAATATACGGATTAGTAGACAGAGCTATCAAATTGGCTGATGCAAGGTACCACAAGGAAAACCTTAATTTAGTAGGAAATACTCTTTTAAAAAATCGCTACCAACCAGAACTGTTAAAAATTAAAATCGCTGAACGTTATGAAAGAATCAAAAAAATAAATCAAAATATACAGTTTAAAAGTTTACAGGTTACAGGTTACGATGAATGTATTTTTAGAATTAAAAAAAAGGAAAATATCTTATTAGTTTTTTTAGTTCAAGAAAAATTCAATAAAAGATTATTTCAAAGTACTGAAAATACAATAGAAAAAGGAAAAAATGCAAGTGTGTATACAGACCATTATATCTAAGAAATAGAGAACACGAAAGTTCGATTGATAATAATCTGCAAAATACAGCTTTAGCAAAACATGCTTTGAACGCTCACATATTTTCGATTTTGATATTAAAATATTAAAATGGTTTAATTCTTGAATCTGAACCAAATTTAGACAAACGTCATCTTTTGGAAACGATATATATTCAACGCGACAATAATACAGTTAATTTTAGAATAGATATCCAAGGTCTTAGCAATATTTACAATGAACTTATTTCCAGTATTCACATTCCAAAACAAAAATAATGAAGAAACTTAATTTGAATTTTACGCGGTCTTTCTTTAGTGACATATATATAACTTCACATAACCTAACTTCTAAATCAGCTATTAGTATCGTTATAACTATCGTGAGTTTTTACCTTGACGAAAATTCGTCTACCACAATTTTGTACAAAATGTAGTTTAATAATTCAAGGAAAATTTCCTATAAGTTTATAAAACTTCTACTCAATTACTAAAAACAACATTTTAAATTAATAAACTAACTCGTTTATAAATATATTCTGTTTCAGATGAGATTTTTTTAAGGTTATACCGTAAATGTTACGTTATCAACTTTTTTTACAATCTTTACTTTATTTTAAATTTTCAACAATTTTACGAACATTATTAATTTGCTAATATTGTTAGCCTCACAAACATATTCATGTGCATATAAAATTCGAGTATACGAAACAATTTTTTTATTATTATTACATTTTCCTCGGCAAACTGTCTTTTACGATAAAAACTGTATAATTCCAAAAACTAAAAAATATTTTTTATAATCTGTAGATACATTTTTATGAATTGCTTCCTCATCGAGGAAGCTTTGTAACGAAACTTTTGTTTGAACTTAATTGCTTGTCATATCTTGAAATAATTCAACCTCAGGAGTCCAAAAATAAGCTTTTTAAGAAATTTTCATGTGTATATCTGTTTGTGTCAACATTACTCTTTTTGTTATAACTCGGAAACAAGTTAAGCAGGGGCCATGACATTTAGAGGGATTGTAGTCCTCAATAATACCCAATATTGGTTAAATTTGTACTTGAGTAAGAAAAATAATTGTATACGTAAATTTTATTGAAATACATCCTTTTTAACAACAGAATTAAGGCTGATTTCTTAAATATTGTGATAATGAAAAAAAAAGAACTTGCAAAAATCTAAATTAAAAAAAAATATAACAGCATTGGCATTAATAACAAGGTCTATGAAACGAATTTTTTCAAACGCGGCGTGGTATTTAGTTGATGTAATTTGATAGAATGTCTATAGGTAACACCATACACAATTTTTCGTATTTACAAATTCCATGACCAAAAAAGGTAATATATGTACAGATTTATAAATTTTGCTAACGATTGTAAAAAAAAAAATTTCGTAATGTTGAGAATATAGAAATATTGATAGTACTAAATTTATTCATTGCAATGGGTCAAATCGATTCATGTATTTAACAGGCCTGTTTGATCATATAAAATTATGATATTTTAAGTTTAATTTATACACGTTTTTTAGGCCATATAAAGTCTGTCCTATGATTATTATCATTCAAGTCGTCATTACCATCCGTCTTTTTTTCTAGTGAAGTACTATAGTTGCAGTTGAGTGATAAGCACATAAGTATTGTGCATATCGCAAAAGACGAGATTCTATCTAGTTCTTTCAAAAGAGTAGTTTCAAAGAGAACCTTATTTTTTGAAACATAATAAATGAAAAATCATTAGTATCATTATTAAATTTTCAGCATCTTAAATCATTAGCATCTCAAATGTTCTTTGTCAGACAACATTGTATTGAATAATGATTTTTAAAGTTATGTCCGCAGGGCCGCCCCCTATTATATTGTGTTTTAAACCTTAAGATACGACCTTGAAAACTTCCTCAGGGTGGGGAAATAATCAAGTTTGACTAAGAGTTAAAGCACATCACAGTAAAGGCACCGAATTAATTTGTAGACCTAATATTACAATTTTTTTTGTAAATCCGATATTAAAACTAAAAAGTGGAATTTGACAACAGAAGCGTCATTACTACGCGCATTTTAAAAACCAGTTTCGAAGTGAAAAAAAATATGAATATTATTGAATTACCTGCTCAGGGCAGCTTGTTGCTTTTCATAAGCAGGCGACTATTTATTATTATACTGTACTATTATTTTATAAATATTAAAAAATGAGAACCTTCGTCATCTGGCTCGCGTCATTCTCGTACGGTACATGCTCAGGTGGAATGGTTTGTTTATAATTTCCTAGCCTCTATTACTAAATAGACATCTCAAGATATTATAGCTCTTCTAACTCAATTACATTATAAGGAAATTCACAGGTAGGTCGATTTGTTAAATCTTCAATTTGACTGTTACCTTTGTACTCATAGAAACGTTTTTTACAATGAAAAGTGTTTATGCTAAAAACCAGTCTATGATCATAAAAGTGTATATAACTGTAAACAAAAATTTCCACTGACTAAAATTAAGGCATTTTCCGTAAAACTGATTAATTCGACCATGTTTTTTTATCAGTCAAGTATAGTGCTTGAGCTAGCTAGACGGAATTTTCCGTAATGTTAGCCCTGAACGAGCCGGAGAAGTAGTTAGTCTTACAGAAAATTCCATAACGTCAGACAGTTTGAAGAATTGTATTACACTGAGGTCTCGCTTTACCGGGCTTTTCGGAGGTACCCTCAATGGCCTTCACGGTAAATCAGGACTCACCAAACTGTTCTTCTTCTCCTTCTTTTTTGGGTCTTCTTATAATTCCCAACCGTAAACTGTGTCACTTCGCTGACCCAGCAAGGGCTCCTCTCTAGTCCTCTTGGAGTACCTTATCCGGTATATCATGTTCCGGTAAAGCGGGACACCAGTGTATATGTCGTTCAGCATATATCTGTATCCCATCCTCCTCCGCGCTTCCCAAAGAAAATCACTTTTGGATCAGTCCCTTCTTAAATATTACTATATCATAACTCATTTACTAATACAATTAGTAAATTTTCACTAATTAGATTTAGAAAGAATGGTTTTAGTTTTTGTTAATTAATTTTGAACCAATTTTAAATAGTTTGCGGCATTATTTTTCAGCTTCCATGTCAAGAACTTACTGTTTTTACTTCAAAAAATGTTTTTCATGAAAAATAAGGGGGTGAGACCTATAAAAGAAATATTTGTGCAATTTGGCATACCCTACTGATGTGAGTATGCAATGCAGCAAGTTGCATTTGGTAGGCAAATGCTTGGAAACTGTTACGTCAAATATTGGGACACGTACACTGGTACCTGCGTGCACACTGTCAGAATACTAGATAGAATCTTGCCGCGCGGCTATTTATGTAAACGACAGTTCCCGGGAGTGTTGCGAGCGCCACGTTTGCTTATATTTCCGGCATTTTGTGAACATTACCGTGGCATTCAGGTGACATATTCGCTGTCTTCCTTCCGCCCCTTGTCGTGTTCAATGCAGACGCGTTAGGCAAACCTTCAAACCCCCTTCAACCCCTTTCTTCCCCTATCGGCCCCGACAGTCTCCTCGCTTTATTTCTTTACCCCAGACGCGGCGCTCAGCTTCACCGTCCCTCCATCTCCTCTTACTCACCCTCTTTCACTTTTTTCCCTTTTTCCTCTTTCTTTTCTCCACGCATAATTCAGAGCTTTACTTCTCGCAAGGATTCGGAACTGGTGGTAAAGTACTTCATGAGGTACGCTGCTGCGCTTATTTATAATAAGATATCAAGCTACATTCCCTTGTACATTCAGGCAAAAAAAGTTTTCCTCGACAAATGAGTCTAGAACTTACAATTTTGATCCAATTTAAGAATTTTGTTTTACGAATTATAGTTAACTATATTGGAAAGATATTTGTGCAAGCCGATTTTTGAATTTCTTTTGATTATTTTTTATAAACCAACAAAGTTGACATTACAATTTTGTTTTAATGAGCGATTCCATTTTTGGAAGTACTTATATTTATGTAAGAAGTCATAAAACAGGTAGACGCTTCTTACAAATATCCAGTAGCGTTAGTTAGTTAGGTACCTTGTCATGTGGGCGGGTGTTTGTAAGGAACCCCCTGGCGCTCAAGCTATAAAGTCTGTTTTGTCACACTCCTGCTTATTCTCAAGGCAGTACATCGATTCTGGCCACATTCACCGAGTTTTTAGATCTCGGTCCATTTTCTTGTTTCCACGGTTCTGGAAATATACCTCTCCGGTGCCAGGCGTACCACATCGCACAGTGAATGACGTCGACCTCTTTGCACTGCAGCGTGAGCCTCACCCACTCTGCCATCCGCCAGCCTTTCTAGTCGGCCGTAGAGGAAATACGACCAGGTTAGGGTGGACTGATGTCATCAGTTAGATGCACAAATCAACGCTCTGGGTTGGTGTGTTATGTAAGTGTATGTGTGTATGTTCATTACTTCAAATCGACCAGTGACCACCGAGGAAGAGTGCCCTCGACATGGAGCCTCGTCCTTAGGAGGTAATTAGCCTCTTTTGAGGAGACCTTCAGCTTAAGATGGGTTCCGAACCACCAAAGCCCCGGTAGAAGTACATAGAACAAATTCCATTGGTACTCTTTATCCAGTAGGGTTAAAGATTGAAAAAAATTTAATTTTTACATTAACAAATTAATGAGTGAAAGTGCTACTTGAGGATTAAAAATACTTTGAGACTTTATTTTCTAATTTTTTGTTCGAGATATGCATAAAACAGTACTTAGTTATCTGATAACAATTGTTAATTATTTAAATATATTTCAGAACAAAAGACAGATTTTTATCAATCTAAAACCGGCAGATCTTGTTTTTTTAATGGAGTTAATTCACTTGGAAAAATCTTTCGCTTATGATACTTTATCAACCAATATTAATTGTTTATTTTATTTACAACTGGACTACTTGTTATGAAATAGATTCATAAGGGACCTGATTTATTAAGAAACTTTGTTTAGCACCAATATTTGTTATTTAATTAAATAAATTCGGATCAAAGAAGCGGTTAAATTTCTGGCCCGCTACTCTAGATGGCAGAACGCTTTAACCGGTTCTTTGATCCGAGCGCTCAATTTTCTACCAGCTGATTTCGTCTTTTAACCGGAATCAATTTTAAAGTCCTTGGTAAAAGCCTTATGATACTTAATTAGCGAACAAGAATATTTTATTTCATAAACAGCTTTGTGAAAACATTCACAACTTGTCTACTTATCAACAAATGGATGTCGTTTTTTTATGAAGTCGACTACCAATTCCTCATAAAAGATCTTCTTTATTGAGAGACTTTGGCAGACGACAACATTTGTTGTTTATTGAAATAAATTTTACGAAAAAATCAAAATACAGAGTAAACATTGAAAGACTGCTACATCGACGGACTTTGTTTGGTTGGAAATTGACGAAAATCTCCATTTTTAATCAAATATATTTAATTAAATAACACATGACGTCACTCGACAAAGTCTCATAATAAATATGGTCCTTTTTGAGTCATTAGCAGTTGATTTATTAGAAAAACAACGTCCATTTGTTAAACAAGTAGTCAAGTTGTAAATTTGCTCATAGAATTATTTATGAAATGAAAAATTCTTCTTCTTTGATAAAGTATCATAAGAAAAGGATTTTTTAAAGTCATTTTCAAATCAATTGACGAAAATCTGATTTGTTTATAAAATTTATTTAAATCAATAACAGATGTTGTCGCCTGTTAAAGTCTCCTAATAAATAAGGGTCATTCTGAGTCACTGGCAGACGATTTGGTAGCAAAAAGCAAAATCTACTTATTTACAAGCATTGCAGTTGTGAATTTATTTCTAAAATAAACAATTATTTTTGATTGGTAAAGTATCATACGAGAAATATATTCTTAATTACTTTAAAATTGATTCCGTTGAAAAAACGAAATATTCTAGTTGAAAATTGACGAAAATTTGTATTTGTTTATCATATTTATTGAAACAATGAATAATTGTTATGAAGTATTAAAAAATTGCACAGTTTATTTATTTGCTACAAATTTTTGATGAATTTTATTAAGGCAACTTTGTCTTTAGAGCACAAAAAGGTTAAGATATGCATTTCTTTATACAATTTGTTGATAACATTGACAATTACTTTTGATCAAACAAAAGCGTTGTGTTGAGATATATGCCAAACCAAAAACTTCAAAATTAAGTCTTTTAGTATTATTTTT
>CAKNWW010346005.1:0-12235 GCA_932074435.1 Andricus kollari
GTTTAATTAAAAAAAAAAGGAATTTTCAAGAACTTTTCTTCCAACAGGAAGTGACGTCAGGAACGATGTAACATAGGACGTACTACAGGACGTACCAAAGTACGTCATTGTGTATCTCAATTTGGTGTGTCCTTTTGTACGTCTTTTTATACGTGCTTTTTGACGTCCTTTTGTACGTCCACTTTTTCAAGTGAAAAGCAGGGACAAAAAGAGGAATTCTTCAAAAATAGAACAAGAGTGAAATAGGGGAAAAAGTTTTAAATCTGCATTTAAAGATATGCCGCAGGAAAATACACAAGGAAAATTGAATCTCTATTTCTTGTTGCAGAATTGAGCTTCCAGTTCGATCTTTCACCTAACGACGTCTCTCCTCATGGTGTTCCTCGTGGTAGACCTTCTCTTGATTTGTCTCTTTCTCTTGCCCTACCGCATTCGGGTTCTCCGGTCAGGTCTCCTCCTCCTGTCGAGTCTTCTCTTCGTGCCAGGTCTAGGTCTTCTTCTGCAAGTATTTATTCTCCGCGCCTAAATAGACTTTCATTTGACGGACTTAGATCTGCTCGGCTTATTCCACGCACAAATCCGAACCGACAATTCGAAATTCGAAGATACACTTTTCCTAGCGATGCACAAATTCAAGTAAGGGAAAGATATAGGACCCATGGACCCATGCCAAGCGGGATGCAAACTGTATTATCAACGTCCAATGGTGAAGTCTTTGCAATATTAGAGCGAAATAATACAATTCTTCGTGGAATATATGCTTCGAGATATAGCATTCAAAGACGAGTGAAAATAAACATGTACAACGGTTTGATTGAAGATATGACCACTGAAGAAAAAGAGGAATCTCCCTTAGGCAGGTCGTGCCCAATTTCAAGAAATTTTAAAACAATCATGCTAGACGAATTTCGCCAACAACATTGATTTCTTGTTTTTTAAATATAAAACTGAAATATATTATTGTTTGTGATCCGAAGCAACGCCCAGTATTGAATTCTTTTGATGGTAAAGGTGCGCAAACTTTTCTTCATCTTACTCTACAGTTTCGAAATATGTCTTAGTAACTGTAATACATTTATCGTAAACTTACATAAGCCATATTTCGGGATCAAAACTAATATTGTCTTTTATATATTGATAAAAATAATAATAAACTATCTTTCCCCAATACCCGCGCCGGAACTTGCGTCACAGTGAAGTAATGTGACATTTAGTTCTCTAAAGAACTAAGTAATCCCATGCGAAACCCCAACCTACTATCATTAGATTTAGACAAGGAGTTTATGACTCTAGAAATCTGATTATTCTGTTAAAACCTTGTAAATTTTATTGGAATTATTGTATTCTGTAATATGTCAATAAATATCATGAAATATCATAATTCCAACTTTGAACAGAAGATTTTCAAAAAGAATTATAAATCTGACTTAGAACAGTGAATTTCCTGAAAGACTTATATTTCTGGGTTGGGACAGGGAAAAAGAAATATCAAAGAAATATCAAAAAATCACGCCAGTATTACGATTATCGTAACTTCCAACAGGGAATATCGAAAAGATTTATAATTCTATATTGCGACTTTAGTTCAGTAAAGGATTATAATTTCTAGTTTAGAACAGGAAATTTCCGTAAAGAATTATAATTTTCACTTTGGACAGGGAATTTTAGTAAAGAATTATAATTTTTATTTCAAAAAGAGAATTTTCATAAGGAATTATATTTCAACTTGGAAAAGGGAATTTTTGAAATGGAAAGATAATTTTGGAAAATAATTTTGACTGTGATTTAGAAGGATAGACTTTTAAAAAAATCTTTGTTCAAATACTTCATTATAATTTAACTTTCAAACTTCCCTGCTCTAAATGAGAACTAAAAAACGCTATATATCAATTTTAAATTCAATAGGTTTGCTCTTGAACGTAAAACATTATATCCATAGTGATATCAGTTTTCGCGAATTTAGTAGTTACACTTTTTGCTTGAAAGATACTCTAATGAAGTGTAAATACCTTAGCAGAACATGGTTCACGTTTATTATATGAGATAACGACTATAAGATACAGTATACAATCGGAGAAAGAACTAGAACATTTATTAGGTAAATTGTTAATTAAATTCTTGATAATACATCACTCATCTTTTTCTCTAATTAGAAAAATGAAAATGGGTTCTTCTCTCGTCTTCTACTTGGCGGTCATTCTCAATTCTATTGGTAAATATAATAAAATTATGTATCTATAATTTTAAGTACACTTTTTTCAGGCCCTAAGCAAATCAGAATTTGTGCGCAAGTATCCTCATTCCATTCCAATAGCTATCTTCCTTTAAGCTTTATTTGAGTTTATGTGAAATAAGTGCGACTTTAATCTGATTTTATTTATGGGGAACACAGAATGTAACGCTTGAAAAAATTATATTTGAAAAGTGTCCTTATCGATATGAAATTCCTACCATATGTGCACGTGCACGTAAGGTACACTCTTACGTGGTACTTCAAAATTACGTAAGACGATTTTGGGGTGGAGAGTTTTAATGAAATCTTGCGATTTCTAATAAGGAAGGGAGTGGAAAATCTTACTTAAGAATAAGCTTTACTAACTACTACTACAAAACAGCCGAATTTTCAACCCGAAAAGAGCGGAAGAGGATGCAGAAGAAAAATTGAACATCTGTTTCTTGTTGCAGAGTTGAGCGCACAGTTCCAGCGTTCATCTGATGGCGACTCTACCCCTCGTGTTCCTCGCGGAAGAACTTCTCATTCTCTTGACTTGTCTCTTTCTCTCGCCTTACCTCATTTTCCGGATTCTCCGGATTCCCCGCTCAGGTCTTCACCTCCTGCCGAGTCATCTCTTCGTGTGAGGTCAAGATCTCCTCCTGCCAGTCGTCCTTATTTCCGCCTAGGGAGACTTAAGTTTGAAGAACTTAGAAATATTCGGCTTATTCCCCACACGAATCCGAACCGACGATTCGAAATTCGAAGATACATTTTTCCTGGCGATGTACAAATTCATATGAGAGAAACATTTAATATCCTTAAGCCCATGCCAACGGAAATGCAAACTGTATTATCAACGTCTAATGGTGAAGTCTTTGCAATATTAGAGCGAAATAATACAATCCTTTGTGGAATATACAGAACGAGACATTACATTCAAAGGCGGGTAAAAATAAACATGTACAACAGAAAAGTTGAAGAGATGACCACAGAAGAAATGGAGGAAACTCCTTTGGGCATGCGCCACCCAGTCTCCGGCAATTTTAAAAAAATAGTGGCAGACGACTTTCGCCAAGAACATTAATTTCATTTCGTTGTAAATGTAAAACTAAAGTATGTTATTGTTTGTGTTCCGAAGTAGGATTAATGTGGTCAAAGTAACTGGTAATTAAGGTAATTAGGGAAGTAATTAAGTAATTAAGGTAACAAAGAGGAATTCTTTAAAAATGGTAAAAGAGGAAAATAGGGCAAACAGTGTAAAGTGTGTATTTAGATGCTTCAATTGTAAAATAAAATCAATTGTTTTCATTTTCTCATGCATATGTCACAAAATTGTTATTCATAAAATTTTTTTCTACGTGTGACAAATAATAACGAAACTTGTTAGCACCACAGCCCTGGCAGTATGAGGTCGTTCTTAAACGTCCCGTTTTCTCTAGGGAAAAGAAAAATATGTCTGAAGAAAATACACAAGGAAAATCTACCCTCTATTCTTTGCTGCAGAGTTGAGCTTTAATTTCGAGCGTTTGCCTCCTCCTCTTCGTGCCAGGTCCAGGTGCTGCACCCTCAAGCAAAGATCGCCCAATTTCAAGGAATTTTGAAACAATAATGCTTGACGAGTTTCGCCAATAACATTAATTTTTTTTTTTTAATTTAAAACTAAAATATATTATTGTTTGTGATTCGAAGCAGGATTACAATTTTAGGAGTAACTGGTAATTGTGGGGCAGCATTCTTTTACCGTCTATTGATTTTTCTCACTCAGTGGCGTTGGCCTCCTGCCACGTTTCAAACCAGATTTGAATTTGAATTTCAAATGTACATCAGGGTTTCTGTAAAACCTCATTTGAAAAATGCGTTGTCTTTTCCCTGATTCCTTCATAGCCATTTTTTAATTTTCCCTAACCATTTATATTCAGAAATAGGCATGTTAATCTTATAACATTGGATCATAAAATCTATTTTTAATGGAATAAAACAATTTTTTTAAATACGAGTTGTAAATTTATTTATATATGTCAAACAAAAGCAGTTGAATTTTCAACCGAAAAAGTAAATTATCAACGAAACACGGAATAGTTGATATTTAAAAGCACAAAACTTGCCAAATGAGTTAGAATCCAGGAGTTCATAACTGCAGCCAAATCAAAAAAGGGTCTTCCTGATGAAATATACAAGGTCTTTAATTTTCTTTCTTTCGAATTCGTGTTCGAATATGATCTCACAATCGTCAGGGTGTGAACCGACTGGGTATCTAGAAGATCAGAAATTATTTAAATTACAATCACAGTAAAAAAAATTAATATCAGGTAATTTGCACTGGATCTTTACAAAATGCATTGTAAAGATATTGAATGTAAAAAATTATTTCAATTTCTCAAAATTTAATATAAATCTCTTTAATTCGTTTTTAATCATAGTTTTTTGTTGAAGCAGTATGTATATTTTGCTACATTAGAATAAATAAAATTACAAACAACTTAATACGTCAAAAAAAAAAGTAAAAATTCGCTTAAAAGAAACCATGCGCAATTACCAAATTCTCTCAATCGTCACCCTTATCCAGAGTTTAGAAAACAATTTATAAGCTAAGTTTTATGTTTTACACCTATCGACATCATGCCACAAAACTCACCATTCCGCGAAATATTTGCGTCGATATTTGATTCTATAATATTGATTTTTAGTTGGCAAACTGTCGTACGCCAACAAAAACACTTCAAAGACACTTAAAAAATTCTCATGCATTTATGCAGACTAACAGACCGCGAATTTTTCAATTGTGCAATAAGCCGAGAGCGCCTGAACCGTTTTTACTTGGAATGCATCATATTGTTTATAAATCTTTAAAAGTGGTTTGAAATCATTCAAATCTTTTTGAACGGTTTACCCGGAGGAAACCGGAAAATGACGGGGAAGTAAAAACATTTATCGCGTTGACACTATATATAAATTTTACATGTAAACGACGTTTTGTTCTTTGACGTAACGTATTATATAAATTGTGATATCAGTTTTAATGGATTTAAAAGATACATTTTTTCATTGGAAATCACTCTCATGAAATGTAAATGTATGAGCAGAACAACGTTGTCGCTTATTATATATGAGATAACAATTATATGATACACTACGTAACCTGATGAAGAACCAGAATATTCATTAGTGAGATTTTAAACTGAATTCTTTATAATACATTAATTATCTTTACCTCTTATTAGAAAAGATGAACGCTTTTTGCTCTATCGCCTTATACTCGGCGGTTGTTCTCAACTCTATTGGTAAATATAACAATGTAATATATCTATAATGTTAGGTACTCTTCTTTAAGCTAAACGCAAGTCAGAATTTCTGGGCTATAATCTGTATTCCATCCCAATAGCTATTTACTTTTAATGTTATTTAAGTTTGTCCGAAATAAGGACGAATTTAATCTGAATTTATTCCGGGGGAATACAGAATGTGGTTGTTCCAAAAATAAAATTCGAAAAGTGTCCTCGTTGATACGGAATTCGCACCATATGTGCGCGTGCAGATATGGTACACACATATGGCACATATGGCGTACACTTCTGCGGGGTCATGTGTTTAATAAAATCTTACGCGAGAAAAAGCTTTACTAAAAAAATATAACAAGATCCAAAGATATTACAAGTTAGAGAAAAGTTCAGCAGAAATTCAATCTCTTACAGCAAATGTGAATTTTCTCTTGAAGAAAAGTTATGTTGAAGAACGTTAACATTGTTTGATTTAAAAGTACGACTGTTGCTCGAAGGGGAATATTTCCTTGAATAAAAAAAATATTAATTGAAGACAAAAAATATAGATTTTAAACTAAGTGAATTACTTATTGTTTCAAATGAATGAGCCATGAATAGGGATGAATATTCCTTTGAACTGAAGAAATGTTTTTTGTTGGAGATAACGGACTGATTTGACCAAATACATAATTTCTTGTTTCTTATCTTCACATAATGGATCTTACAAAGTATGCATTTGATAAAAGAATATTTATTCTAAAATCAATTCAATATTTTCTTCCATGTATCGTATACGTGTTCCGGTTAAGTGCACATTTGTTTGATGTAGTGATGAATACTTTCTCTTCCAAGAAATATTTTAGTAATTGGAGGAATTGGATTGCTCGCGCTTGATAAGGAATTACTTACTTGAAAGAAAGATGAATTCAAATTGTGGGTATCCAATCTTTGAGCAACAGAAATAAGTAATTCATCTCTAATATATTTATTTGAGAAAAGTCCTGGTTTACTGATAGTCCACTGATAGCAGTAGAGATTACCTTTCAGATAAATCCCTATTTATCCGCAGTGTATATGACAATGTCTTCTAGAGGTTTAATGAAACAACCACCTAATTCTTCAAACCGTTCGAATGCCAAGTACTAACGGGCTCGAAAGCTCGTTTGGCAATCACCAAAAAGTTTCCGAAGTCAGATGATGGATTGGAATTTGAGTTATTACTAATCTTTTGTAAAGGATTTATGAGAATCAAGGATAAATATTTTCTAAAGTCTTCTACAATTTCAATTAAATGTCTTCTGGGTAATTTACTTTTTTGCATATAGTTTATTTAATATAACATCCGCTAGGTACCTAAACTGGTATTCCTGTTTTTCAATGTTGAAGTTATTAGTAATCGAAGGTCACTCTAAAAATTGTGTGGCAAAAGGACCTGTATTATTTATCTCATTTATGGCTTGTGACCAAAGCATCAGCTACATTGAAAATCTACTATCTGCCATAAGAAGGAGTTCGAACACTTTTTTGCAATGCTAAATAAAGATTAGAATATTGCTAATAAAATAAGCCGCTGACCTAAATAGCATCGTTTGTAACTTCAGTCAAGGGTGCTGGAAGAGAATGTGCACTGCGTCATCCCTACGATACAAATTAATTCTGCTGAAAGAACCGTAGAAAATGTCCCATTTCCAGACAGGATCCAAGACAGTCACTAGATCGAAATTCAGGAAGTCATCAACTATGATTACGAACCCTTGAGGATGCTTAAGGATTTTCCAAACTTGGAAAGCCTTTTCTGCACAGCTTCCTGTAGTGTATCCCAAAATATCTTTTCTGCGATGTCTGCGTGTGACAGAACAATGTTTTTTAACCAAGTTCCACGGAGCTTGATTTTTGTATCATTAAGCGGCGCTCTCTTCTACATATGGAGGCCAATCCAAAATGTAGAATAGATTAATATTATTTATCAGCTTCGTACTCAGTAAATTCCTTGAGTTTAAAATATGGCAATTGCCGGCTTGCAGTGTCTAAATTTGTCGTCGATCCAATGCCAGTATTTGTTTGCTGTATTTTTCTTAAATTTGTCGAAGCATTCTTTCATCGAGAAATTAATTTTCCACGTGCAGGTATACATTGCCCTGTGCGCGAGTCTTTCTTTTTGATTGGTGGCGTGTAATACGCAGTTGATACTTCTGACGGAAAGACTTCTACAATCTCCCACGAGACTTGTTCGAATAGTCCGTAACTCATGCTTAAATTAAGGACATTTGGCAATTGCTGCCACTATAAATAATGCAAAAAATTGACTTCATATCCATATTTAAAACTTGATCAACAATGAAATTATTAATAGTTTCTCTGAAACAATCGCTTACTCATTCTGATGAAATGTAAATATCTGAGCATGACAAGGTTGACGCCTGTTATCTGTGAGATAACGTCTATGCGATACACTATATAATCAGATAAAGAACTGGAATATTCATTAGTTAAATTTTTAATTAAATTCCTTGTCAATACATTAATTAGCTTTTTCTGTAGTGAGACAAAATGAGGATTATGTCTACTCTCATCTTATCCTTGATGGCTTTCCTTAATTCTTTTGGTGAATATACTAATATAATAAATTTATAATTTTAAGTAGATTTTTTAAGCTACACGCACGGAGAAAACTAGATATTCGCAGGTATTATCTGGATAATGCGGCTGAATATATTTGACAGTGAACTATGGGACAGCTATCTCGCATATTCGAAGGGAGTATCTTTGGATATTGAAAAGTAGATATCAGCTGCTAATATCTGAGATATTGAACTGGAATATCCTAGATATTTATCTGAAAATGTGACACAAGCTGTTAATATCTAAGATATTGGACCTGAATATCCTAGATATTAGTCCAAAAAGGAGATGTCAGCTGTCAATATCTAAGATATTGGACTTGAATATCCTGGATATTAATCTGAAAAGGAGATGCCAGCTGTTAATATCTAACATATTGGACTTGAATATCCTAGATATTAATCTGAAAAAGAGATGCCACCTGTTAATATCTAAGATACTGGACCTGAATATCCTAGATATTAGTCCAAAAAGAAGATGTCAGCTGTTAATATTGCTATGGAAGACAATTTTATTACAAACTTTTGTTAGTGCCGTCTCAAATACGACACGTTAAACTTAAATACATGAATAATACTAATTATAATACTATAATATAACATATTATGCCTCATTTGCAGTTACGACGCACGTTTTTTTGTTCCGATGTTCGTACATTAATACTGGGTGATAATTTAGGTAACTGATAGGCCTGTTTCACAATATTCGTCGACAATATTCGTAAAATCTTTTGCATATTTAGTGTTCAAAACTGCACTTGAAGTTTCCTCAGATGAAGGACAGGAACACACTATTCAGTTACTCACTAAAAATATAAAAAAATGAGATTTTCACCACTGTCTCAAGGCCCAAACTGGAAAATCGCGTTAACGACGACTAAAGATGCCAGCGTCAAATTCAACCTAACCAAGCCTAACGGCTAACTCAGAAGACGCCCTTGCCTCTTAAGACATTTGTCGATACGCGCGCCCTCTACAACTTCACTATCCAGATATTGCATTTGAATATCTCAGATCTTAAAAATCTAATATCCAAAGATGTTGCCCGGCAATATCTCATATATTGAACAAAAATTTTCAGATCATACGCGCCAATATCCAGATATTGCGAATGACTATCCTCATTTTCATTATCTACTTTCGAATATCTAGTTTTCTCCGTGCGTACATCAGAAATTGTGCGATTTAATCCTCATTCCATCTAAATCGCTATTTTTTTAAAACTTTATTTGAGTTGTGTCGAAATGAGTACGAATTTAATCTGAATTTATTCCGGGGAATGCAGACTGTGGGTGGAGGGATTTATCAATATCTTACTGTTTCTTATCAGGATCGGACTGGACAATCTTACATCAGAAGATGTTTGACTGAAAAAGTTAAATTTTCAACCAAGAAAGGTTTTTCAGTCAAGAGAGAAAAAAAAACTTGCAACCAGATTGTTACATTTTTATAACGAATCAATGCATTTTTTACAGAACATTAAATTTTGATGTTAAATTTTTTGTTGATTAGCGCAGTTTAATTGTTTCATGTCGATGGAATAGTGGGTTTTGATGTACGTAGTCTGAACCAGAATAGTTTTAATTTTGATCTGTAAAAATAATTAAAACTATTCTGGTTTAGATTGTGTAGATCCAAAACCGTAACTTCATCAACAAAAAACAATTTCTACAAAACAGTTGAATTTTCAACCTGAAAATATGAATTTCTAACAAGCAGTTAGTTTGAACCAAACGTTTTCATTCTTAACTAAAAACGATCAATTTTTAACCAATAATGAAATAGTTAAATTTTCAGCGAAAAAATTGTGTTCAATTTGCAACCAAATAGTATAATTTTTGACCGAACAAGATAAATTCTGAACCGAAAATATAACAGTACACTTTCAATAAAAAAGAATGAACTTTTAATGAAAAATAGTTTGATTTTCTTATTGGATCTATTAATTCAGTTTGAATTTAAGCGGAAAGTCAAAAAAATCGCTTTCAAATTGCCCCTTTTCTCTCCGGAAGAGGAAAATTTGGCGGAAAAGGATACAGAAGAAAAATTGAACCTCTGTTTCTTGTTGCAGAGTTGAGTGCACAGTCCCAGCGTTCATCTGATGGCGACTCTACCCCTCCTGTTCCTCGCGGCAGAACTTCTCCTTCTCTTAATTTGACTCTTTCTCTCGCCTTACCTCATTCTCCGCGTTCTCCGGTGAGGTCTTCACCTCCTGCCGAGTCATCTATTCGTGCCAGGTCCAGATCTCCTACTGCCAGTCGTCCTTATTTCCGCCTAGGGAGACTTAAGATTGAAGAACTTAGAAAAATCCGGCTTGTTCCCCACACGAATGCGAACCGGCGATTCGAAATTCGAAGATACATTTTTCCTGTCGATGCACAAATTTATGTGAGAGAAACAAATAATATGCTTGGCCCCATGCCATTCGGAAGACAAACTGTATTATCAACGTCCACTGGTGAAGTCTTTGCAATATTAGAGAAAAATAATACACTTCTTCGGGGAATATACACTGATAGACAAACACGGGCTAAAATAAACATGAACAGCGGCGAGGTTAAAGATCTGACCACTGAAGAAATGAAGGAAGCTCCTCTGGGCGTTCGTCGCCCAATATCCGGCAATTTTGAAAAAATAGTCATAGACACCGTTCGCCAACAACCTTCATTTCATTTCATTTTAAATTTAAAATTAAAATACTCAAAATGCTACAAGTTACTAGTAATTAAGGTCTCTGGACAATATTCGAATGTTTTCCGGACAAATTTTTCATTTTCCAGACCAATAATTCTCATATACCAACATATTAATCTTGTTATATTTTTCACATAATAGGAAATTGTACAGAAAGCGGGATACAGCGTCGATTATCAACGAGTTGTTAATCGACTTATCCTGCTCGTTGCACACGATGCTTTCTCCAATCATCGCGCCGGAACGAGTGAAAACGTCCGTTTAGAAGAACCTAAGTTGCAGTGCGCAGTTGCAGGGAGATTGGGTAGATTGGGGATGCGCATGAAATTTGCTTGGTTCTCTAGAGGACTAAATGCCACATTACTTCGCTGTGACGTCACCAATCGAGTAAAGACCTACTCAGATTCTTCAGAACGGGCGTGTAAGTCGCAAGTTTTGGCGCGGGTATCAGGAAAGATATTTTATAACTGAAATAAAACAATTTCAAATTCATGTTTCAAACTTATTTATTAATTTCAAACAAAAACTGTTGAATTTAAAGAGACATGAATTCTTACCGAAAAATATAACAGTTCATATTTAAACAACAAAAAAAGATATTTCAACAAAATAGTTAAATTTTTCACCGAAGAGTGGATTTTTAACCAAATAATTGAATTTTCAACCAAATGGTTAAATTTAAAATCAAATATTTCAATTTCCAATCTGAAAAAATGTGTTATCAAATAAAATAATGAATTTTTATTAAATAAGTTTAACTTTGAACCAATAAAGACAAATTTTCAACGCAGAAGACATTCAGGCCTTAAATTTTTTAAATTTCGGAATGAACTGGCAAAAAAGCTACGGAAACGAGAAAAAGAAACAAGATCTTGACAAAGATAGCAGCATATGTAAATTCTTTTGAATAAAATCTATGTTGGCACTATAATAAATTTAAGCTTAAAGCCTCTAACTTCCTAAGATTTCAAGTAAAAGTATTTCATATCCAACAAAATAGATACATTTTCAATAAATAGTTGAACTCGTCGCACAATGTTTAAAACCCAGAATTCACTATTCACAATCCTCTGCAAGCTATATTCCTAGACGGATTTTAACGTCACTTTTAGAAATGCTCTACATCAACTTCTTAGAAGCTTGGTTATTTTTGATCTTTCAATTTATTTATGTGTGCAATAATATTCAATCAAATAATGTGAGAAAGTGAGTGCTCCAGGACTAATGTAATTGTAAGTTTAGATAATAATTTGCTAATTCGCTTATTTTTCCATTTTTGTGTATGGGAGCTCTAGCATCATCGTGACTCATGTGGTGACATCAATAACTCTAAAGGATAGCGAAGAATCACAACCCGCTTGTCATCCGGTTGAGTTGCGACAGGAAGAATTCAAATCACCGCGCCCTTCCCAAAGAAAGAGGCTGCCAACATCTTTAAAGAACAA
>CAKNWW010346006.1:0-12955 GCA_932074435.1 Andricus kollari
AAATCGTGAGTAAAATTGTGTAGGTAACTAAAATTCTCGATCCAACCGTACCTAACGCGTTGTCAAATGAAACTTTTGCTTGACAACCTCAAGGAAAGCGTACATAAGGTGCAATCCCCCAATTCAACAGCAGTGCTACCTGATATTTTTTTCTTCTATTTTTCTAGTAGCAATAACCTGGTAAAAATCGATATTTTATGAAAATAATGTTCACAAAGTTTGCTACATAATTAAAATTTTCTATGCAAAATAGATAAAATATTCAACCGAGAAAAATTTTGGAAATGGAAAGCAGAACTCTGCTGAAAAGTAGCGTTCAAGTAATCCTAAATAGGCATAATTAAATAATATGTTGATTCATATTGATCCCATATTGATCCATTGTAATTTAACGGTTATAAAAAATTCTTCTTTTTCTTAGCTTTTTCAAAATAATCAGAAGGAACTATTTTGAAAATTAAAACTGACTATAACGTTAACAATTTCTCAATAGGTCCTTCTTATTGTTGCAATAGCCTCGTTTTATTAAACTCTTTCAGTTGTTATGTTTTCCATGTTTATATCTTTCTCGAAATTAATATATACAGTTCTCAATAATTTCCTTTTTACTGAGCAATTAGTTTTATATTAATCTGACAGAAAATAACTTTTTACCCTCGTAACATATTCTCGTACAGAGAAACGCTCTTTATTCACAGCCTTATAAACAATATATTTTTCATAAATCTTTGCTTACCTACAAGTCACAATTTTGAAGGTTTTCACAAAATGTGCTGTTGCAACGATAAGCGGTATTTTAAAAATATGTATCTCACTACGTATTGTGCTAAAACTTATAAATATTATACCTTAAGCCTGAAAAGTATATATCTTGCTCAGTGGAGTAATGATGTAATGAGTAATGGAGTAACTTCGGTTACCTAATCATAAAAAAAACATAAGAATAGTATATTGTGCTACAAGTTGAAAAAGCGAGAGATTTAAAACGAGTGTGAAATTAGCCACCCGAGCGTAGAGATCCTCAGGGGAGAGTTGAGACGTGGGGTACTCAAATTCTGATTGGTGCCGCTGTACCGGAACTTGCTATTCTAAAAATGACGCCATTTTCAAATAGAGTGTTCATTCCACAAGAGATTTAATACAAAATAAAGAGAATATCATTGAATTAAACATTTTAAATTAACGAAATGTAACTAAAAATCACTTTCAGGCACATATATTATACGAATTTCCATAAATAATATTGGTTAAATAAATGCATTTTGTAGCTTGGAAGCAAAGCTTTGGTTCGTAAAGGTTATACATACAAATAAAGAAAGAATAAATTGTAGAAAAAGATGAAGATTTAAATGATGAAATTTAATAAATTCATATTCTTAAAATAATAATAATAATAATAATAAATATCAGATGCGAAATGTACCTGTAATTAAACTTGTTGCAAATAAAGTTTTGCTTTGACCATATATTATTTCACTTTAATAAATAAAAGAGTGCGTATACATCACAAGCACATGATTTCTCAGTTGCTTTCCAATTTGCAAGATTGATGTTCTGAATCCACAATCCTCGAAGTTTTTGCAAAACACTTATATCTCACATAAATATTGTCAATATTTTTCTTTGGAAAGTAGGTTATACACAACCTCTTTTTCACTTCTTCATTAATCACAAAACTCGCATATCACACTTCACACATCATAGCTTCAATATAAATAAATTAAACGAAATAGTTTATAATAAATAATGGGCCTGCATTACACAGTTTCCATTTTTTAATATTTTTTCTCAAATACGAAAATTTCTCGATGCTATACGCGGAACGAGGGTGGCAATCACACGAGGTTTAAATCGTCGCTTATTCAATGTGTGGGACACGATAATTTTTCTATAATTTGTTTAAAAAGTGCTTGTTTTTGTTCACCTGTATTTTTTGTAAAAAGAGGGCGATTTTTAGTCGATTGACGCAACACGAACAATGGCAATTATCAAAACCATCGCAATAATATGGCCGTATCAATAAGCTGGTAAAAATGTTTGGTTAGAATGCCAATAACCAAATTTCCGGTTTTTCGCGATGAAACCAAGCACAGTATTTTCGGAGAAACTGACGGTGTTTTTTTGCTTTTGCCAAGCAATTTCGTCCATATCCATTGAAACGATTAAACCATTGACAATCCACAACTTTTTAGAAATTGATTTAGGTTAGGAACGAGAGTCGGAAAATATAATGAAGTTACCTGCGCACGAGCTCACCCGAGGCAGGACGAACATACACGGAGAAACACGGAGTAGTTTGCACTTCATTTACTTTTTTCACTGTGCCTCACTTTTGTCACTGTATACATTTACTTTTGTCACTGCCTCCGTCCACTTTTTTCACTGTTGACCGAAAAGGTCGGCACTGCGCATGCGCCAGGTCATCGACCGAAAATCGGTCACTTTTTACACCAAAAACAGGTGGAAAAACTGGCACTTTTTCGCAAATTATAGAAAAAATTTATTCTCTGTCAAAATTTGTCTACATGGCGGCGTAATGTCTACCTAAGACATTTATTTAAGTTATATAATAATAAATGGGTCATTCAACAGTTTTAGTTGAATTCCACCTAAAATTTTGCTTCACCATGTAAACCTTTCAGCTAAAACAAAGAATGATTAATAAACAAAGAAATGATTGTCAACAAAATAGTTTCACTCTTAAATAAGTAGTTATATTTGCATTTAAAAAGACGAATTCTCAGCGAAAAATTTAAGTGTTGCTATTTCAACATAAAAAAAAACATTTTGATTTTAAACCAAATATAGTTAAATTCACTGAAAAAAGACGGATTTTGTAAATTGTTTTTCTATTCCAAAGAAGCACTGCAATCGCTACAATGTAGAAGAAAATTGAATTCAGAAAAAAAGTAAAAAAAGTCGAGGTTATTTACTATACATTAGCTTTTCAAACCTAAATTTAGAAATTTGGAACAGGGACAAAAAACATATATTCCACTTGCTTAAGTGTCGAAAAAAATTAAAAAACTGCATTCGGCCAATTTTCAAAATATTCATTCTTCCTTTTAATTATAATATGTCTGGTATTACCAACTCTAGACGTTTTACGATTGGCACTTCTGTTTCCTGTATATTCACATAAGCTTTCCCAGCCTCTCTATTGACAAAGTAAATAAACGCGAACATTTTTACATTTCTTTATCAAATCATTTAAAACAATTTTTTGGACAGTTTGGCGATTTCAGCGCTTCCGCGGGATAAAAAACAAATTTCAGATTCAGAGCTATGACTTATAGTGAGTTGAAAAAGATAAAAATCAATAGACGGGTTTAATATTTTAGAGTCGAGGATTTTAAAAATCAGTTCAAAGTCTGTCCCAAAAGTTTTTTTGCTAGTAACGCTGTTTTTTTGCCTTTCATGATAAAACTCGAAAATAAATATTCAAACTGTTCATAAGGCGGGCAAAAATTGTTAATTTTTTAATTCTGTAATTCTGACGAATTTCGCACTTTTTTATATTGTTGTATTTCATTTTAGTTTTAATTTGCTACCAGAATATAAAGAAAAGTACATCTTCAAAAATTTACAAATTCAATAATCTATGGTAATTTACAGGTTTTATAGTCAAGACGTTTTTTTTACTTAGGATGACAAATGTTTAGAATATTGCAGTTAGATCATTTTTAAGTAAGAAGTGCAAATTCTGAAACTTGCATTTTCGATTTTTTCTTTCTGTTTGGGTTAAAAGTCAATCACGAGAAATAAATAATTCAGATAATATTTAGAGGTCGCTCAACATGAAGTTGTCTCTTTTTATAGAAAAATCAATTTTTCGCGACAAAGGCTGATCATCACGCAAAATCAAATACAATAAAAAAATGCGGCTCATCAAAATAATTTTAAATTTGGTTCAAATTTTTTCATTTAGTTATTCACATTTGAGGAGATCTGCAAAGAAATTTATTATAAAGAAGCATTCATAATCCATTCCACTTACTCGATATTCTGTATTAAGAATCTAAATCATTTTCAGGTTTTTGGGGAGCGATTCATGTAAGCATTTAAAATGACTTTTTTTTTTGAAAAATTGGTTGGTATAATTTTGTTTGAGAACATCAAAATAATTTAAATGTATTATATACCTCTCAGTAAGAGGAATAGACCAATAACGCTTCTTGGCAACCATTTTCTTTGCATATCTCCTTGAGTATGTATAAGTGAAAAAACCTGTGAATAAAAAATACTCACTTCAGTTAGAAAGTTGTTTGTGTACAGTTTTGCATTATGATCTGCTGTTTTTGAGAAAAATTGACTTTTCTGTTTAAATAGACAAACTAGCGATGAGCGACCTCTAAATATTATTCGATTTATTTATCTATGCACGTGGTTCATTCTTATCTCAAAGCGAACAAAAACATTGAAAATGCCAGCTGAGAATTGGACCTCTTTTTCTTTTAACCTTCCTATTTATGAAGAAAATAATTACTTTGAATCGTTCAATAAACGCCTTTTTTGACTTTCTAACAAAATACAATTGAGCAAATTCTTATTTTAGTAATTTTAATATTATCGTGTATTTCAATTTGTTACATGGTCTGTATATCTTAACAGTCTCCACATATTGTCTTTTATTTAATGATGAGTTGGAGATGATTCGGAGATAATGATTAAACCTAGTTTTCAACAAACAAGTGTTTCAAAACCTACTTTTTGTCCAAAAATTTAATTTGTTTATTTGTAATGTCGTTTTTGCGATTAAAACAAAAACAGCGCGTAAAATATAAAAGTAATCCATACCAAATTTATAAATCTTTTTCAGATGCATGATCTCTGTCCCTGAATCTCTTCTATCTTTCAGAGTTTGACAACAAAATTAAATTTTTTATTATTAGTCATTTTTTATGTGTAGAGCAACTTGAAGCAGCTATTCAGATATCGGTTCACGATATTTCTGGTACTCTAAGAGAGGGTGTTTTTTATTGTTTCAAATAACTGTTTATTTATCATGCCAATTCAGACGAATTTTCGGTATTTTTGAGATTTTCGTTTCTGAAATATATACAACTTTTAAAACCATGCAATTATGCTCCTTAATGAAACTTTGCAGTTTCCACTATTTTTCATCATTTCCTTTTTTTGATTTCTTTACCTGTTCAACAATAGTAATCAAATAGTTTTCACACCTTTTCATTTGTCATCCTGTACAATAGGTTCTGAAATAAGTTATCGTTTTTAAATAGAGTTCCTTGACCTTGTAATAATTTCTGATCCAAAATGTGACTAGAATTAGCTGAAAATAACTTGGGTGTGCACAAGAACAACTTGCAGATGTTCGACTTATTCCCGCACAAATCGAATCTTTTGAAAGTCAATTTGCCACTATTTAAAAAATTATTATCAATAGCTCCTTTTCCTAGAAATGATGTAGAAAATTCCAGTTTTTTCGAATCTCTTCCACTATGTCGATCATTCATCAGCACTTTCTCGTCTCAGCGAAATCGATTTGAAAAACAACTATCTATAACGAATATTAGGGAATCAGTTCAGAGACAAACTAATACTGAATAGTTCTCGACACACATGGTGTCAGAGATTAAAAAAAACTTGAATTTTCTGCACCATTGACGAAATGAAATTTCAACAAAGTAGTTCAACTTTTGAGCTTGTATTTGAATTTTCAATCAAAAACAATAGATTACTATTAAAGAGGAGGATTTAAAACAAAATATATAAATGGAGAACAAAATTCTTAAAATGTTAATAAAAATGATAGATTTTCAACCAAACACGTGGATCTTCAATTAATAAAATTAATTTTTGCCAAAGTGTTTCAACTTTACCCTTCAAGAAATCAATTTTTTTCAAACAAGTCAAAAAGTAATATTAAAAGTAAACTAAGGTACGCATCTTTTTAAATTTTATATGTAACAGTAGTTTATTGTCCCCTATTCACACATATCACGTGTATAATTCTTTATAATTCATGGTAAAAGTCTTGAACACTGTAAGATTTTATTCTTTTTTGGCTAGAATATTTGCTTTGATTCGGGGAGTACAAAATAAGGCACACGATTAACAATTTTTTGGTTACATAGTTTAGAACTAATTAAAACCAATACCTTTAAGATAAATATTTAATAATTATATCTCCGCAGGACAATCTTGAAACTAATAACGTCTTCATCTCACATACATGTAAGATAACGACTACTTACGTATGTATTTGTACTCTGATGATGCAATAGAATATGCTTTTGTTACATTTGTTTAACCACTCATTCACTGAAGCATTAGTCAGTTTTTCCTCTACATTGCGAAAATGACGATAGTTTTTGCTTTCGTTTCCACTCTGGCGGTAATCTTTAATTCTATAGGTAAATATACGAATATAATACATCTATCATTTTTATGGTAAATTATATAATACATACATGAATACGGCCATTTTTCAGGCCTGTGGAGCGTACATAAAGTCCCACTTTTCAGCTTATATCCATATAATGGACATCTATATATTTATGTCGTCAAAAACTACGACGTCATAGTAGTGTTGCCGTATTTTGTTTTGTTCTTATAATTGATTTATTTTGTCAATTGTAACAATAAAATATATGAAACGGAAATGTAAAAAGATAGGTGGATATTCAGGTCATTTGTATTTTGAAGTATTCGACACATATAACAATATTCGAAATGTTTTCAAAATCCTTGAAATAATTGGAAATGCTTGTGAATTCCTTGAACTCTTTTAAAATATGCAAAATTTATGTGAAATTTTAAAATTTCTATGAAATCTTTTGTAATCTTTTAAATCGTTTGAGTAACAATTATTATCTTGCGGTTGGGGAATTTGAAATAAAATAAAATAATTTTTTAATAGCCGTTTCGGAAAAATCATAAATGATTTTTTTGTTTCTTAATCTGCATAATATGACTAATTTGCACAATGTTTTCAGATTTTCTTTAGTTTCTGTAGAAAAAGTTAAATTTTGTATAAGCACCTGAAAATTAAAAAAGTCTAGAAGCTCTGGATATAGTTTTTTCAGTATAGAAAAATTATTAATAAATTTTGGATTTGCTATATTTTTGTCAGTTTCCGGACTCCGTAAGAGATTTGATTCTCCGTATATGAACTTACATAAAAATAATAAAAATTGGGCACATTATGCTGATTAAGAAACAATATTAACATTCACAATTTTTCCACAACTCTGCGATTAAAGAAGTTTTTAATTTTGTTTCGGCTCAGCCAAACTCTAAAATATACACGTCATGCCGGACCTAAAAGGAAACTTTTCAGAGTTAAGGCCTTTCCAAATTATGAAATTTTTTACATGCATCAATATAGAAATATGCATACATGCATATTCAAATATACATAGATAAACATACGAACATGCAACCGTAAACATACAAACATGCATACATGCATTTCGTAGTGGTGAATTATAAAATCGATTGTGCACTGATCATATGAGTTTATATGAGCCTTATTACTGACTTATTTATTACTTATTATATATTCAAATTTTATCAAATTTAAAAAATATGCAGTAGTCAAAGTGATTTAAGTAGCTGCGCACTTTCGATTTGTCAAACATCCCGACAAGCATATTTTATTTACCAAACGTAGATATTAGACACCACCACATTTGAAAATTCCACTTTGAAATATAAAAGATTAAATTAGTGTTAAATTTTTAAAACTAAAAATGAATAAAAAATATACCAATCTTATTACCTTCCTCTTTCATATATTCTATTATAATTGGCAAAATAAATTTCCAATAAGAAAAAAATAACATACAGAGTGAAATTA
Organism: Andricus kollari; assembly: GCA_932074435.1. NCBI lineage: Eukaryota > Metazoa > Arthropoda > Insecta > Hymenoptera > Cynipidae > Andricus > Andricus kollari. Next base: position 7,820 of record CAKNWW010346006.1, read on the forward strand.
AATCTTTGAAAAAATCGTAACATAGTCGTGATTGATATCAAATTAATTAGTAATGGACAAAATAATATAATACGTAACCATATTGCGACTTTTAATTCCATTAAAGAACGTTAATTAGCATTAGTGCGTCAGAGTGGCAAAATAAGTTTTCTGCAAGCTGTCTGCTCCACTAACGCACATCTGTCGCATTCCTCAAAAAAAGCGAGGCCAGAAGAAGCGAGAAGGAACTGAGGAACGAATGAGGGGAAAGCCAGCTAGGCTCGGTTTTCCTCGTTTTGGGCTTCATGACTACGTCATAGATATAATGGCCATTACATATCAACGAACTTAAAAAGTGGCACTTAATTTCGGCTCCCACGGCTCTTGAAAATCAACATGTATCAATAATGTTTCTATTCTTCCCCTTTTTGCATAATAGAATACTAATCTTACAACACAGAAGTCATTTTTTAGTGATACAATAAAATTTTGAACCATATAGTTGAATATTCAAACTACAAAGACGAATTTAATCGAGGATAGTTGAATCATCAAACTGAAAAGCTCAATTTAGAGCAACAAGTTCACTTTCAAACAATGAAGACACAGTTTTGGCCAGATGGTGGAACATAAAGAAATTCATTTTTGGATTTTGTACCAAGAAATTGGTCTTACGAACAAAGAGTTGAATTTTTAATCAAGGGAGAAAAATTTTGAACAAAAAAGGTCATTTTTCCACAAAATGGTTGAAGTACATGATCTAGCGTGACGCGCGAGAACCAACAAATTTGTAGATATTGTTTTAATGCTCAATTTTCGTTAATTCATCTTTTTCTGTATGTTATATAATTTGACTGCAAAATAGAATTTTTAATTTTTCTCCATTTCTTTTCGCAGAGTTAAGTTCACAGTCAAGCAAAGATAGCCTTGGCACTCCCCGCCTGGTTCACTGTCGCTCTTCTCCTTCTCGTCGCATACCTCAGGCTCCTGAGGAGCATACTCTTTGTCCCAGGGATTGGTCGCCTCCTGGTTGGCCTCCTTCTCCTAATGTACTTGGATACGCACTTGGACAACTTGGATACATCCGGCTTATTTCCCGCGCAAACCAGAATCTAAGATTCGAATTTCGAAGATACATTTTTCCTGCTGGTTATCCAATTAGATTGCGAACAGAAAGAAGGAACTATATTCCCGTGCCAGCCCAAGAACATATTGCTTTATCATTATCCAATGGTGACATATTTGCAATATTAGAGCATAGCGCTGTTCTTCGGGCAATATATTCTACAAATAGACCTCGTGCGAGGATAAAAATAAATATGATAAGCGGCGCAATTAATATTTTGACCCCAGATGAAATGCGATATTGTCCAGTAGGTGAACGTCACCCAATCTTCCCCTACAGCTTTATTGAAGCTTTAGCAAATGACGATTCATTAGATTGCAAATGGAGTCTTCATAGCGAACGTAACCCTGGTTCTCCTTCTTGTGACAGACAACATTCACCTAACAGGAATTCTCCGCCGGAGCCTCCTCTTCATGCCGTAGCCAGGTCGCCTCCTGGGTGGCCGCCTTCACCTATAGTACTTGGATATACACTTGGACAACTTGGATACATTCGGCTTATTCCCCATACAAATAAGAACTTGAGATTCGAATTTCGAAGATCCGTTTTTCCTGCTGGTTATCTAATCAGATTGCGAACAGAAAAAAGTAGATATATTCCCGTGCCAGTTCAAGAACAGATTGTATTATCAGCATCCAATGGTGAGATTTTTGCAATATTAGAGTACTGCGGGCTTCTCCAGGGTATTTATGGTACACATAACGCTCATGCGAGAATTAAAATAAATATGATGAGCAGCGCAATTAATAGTTTGACCCCAAATGAAAGTCGAGATTGTCCAGTAAGCAGACGTCATCCAATCTTCCCTCATAGTTTTAATAAAGCTTTTGCAAATTACGATTCACTACAGTCCCAATCGAATCCTAATATCGAACGTAACACTGGCTCTTCTTCTACTGAGAGACAACATTCACCTGAAAGGACTTCATCTCAGAAGCCTGCTCTTCGTGCTAGGTCCAGGTCCTCTCCGGAAAAGCCTTTTTCTGTTCAAGTATTTGGATGTGCAGTAGAACAACTTGGCTACGTTCGGCTAATTCCTTGCACAAACAAGAACAAGCGATTTGAATTTCGAAGATACGTCTTTCCTGCCTATGAACGAATTCAAATGCGAATAGATCATACGAACTATGTGCTTGGGACAAACCAAGAATATATTGTATTATCAACATCCAGTGGTGACGTTTTTGCAATATTGGATTATAGTGGGACTCTTCATGGAATATATAGGACAGATGTCAACAATTCGCGAATAAAAATAAATATAATAAGCGGCGCAGTTGATAATATGACTGCAAATGAAATAAAGTTTTCTCCAATAGGCAAAAATCACCTTATCTTCCCAAACAGTTTTATCAAAGCTTTTGCAAATTGCGATTCACTGGAGACTGTGTATTATTAGTTCAATGAAAAAATTGTCAAATGACACATAATAATCTTTGTAACCTGAAGTTGGATAAAAATTTGATTAAAACATTATAACATTATTGTAGTTTTTTATTTGAATCGCTATTTTTGAAAATGTTATTCGAATGCAAATAACGATACATCCGGCGGTTGTGTTTTCTTTTACATAACTGACGTACTGATTCTAGTTTTGATTATAATGTATTCAAATTAAGAGAAAATGAAATAGAAAACAGAGAGTGAAATTCCAAAGGATTCAAGAAAACACAAGCGTCGTTATGTCACTTAAATTCTTACTCTGTCTTCCGTCGGCTAAAGATCCAAAAGTGTTATACGTCCGTCCATAAATCTGTCTGTGTGAGTCAATTCACCATCGAGGGAAGCTATATTATTAATGGTTGACTTTTAAAAAATGCTGACTGTAATTACGTGACTCAAAGACACCTTTGAGTCCTTTCATTTAATGTTTTAAATCATCATTTGAATTTAATTGACTAATAATTATTAATTGTTACAAGCTTATTTTATTTATTTCAGTAGTTTGTAAGTGTCAATTATCATCAGTTCATAATCTTGAAATCATTTCGTAATAGTAAGAAATTGTTAATTAGGCAACGGTAATTCAAATATTATTATTAGGGTTTAATTATTATAGGTCAGATCAGCTGTTCAAATAAATCGGTTGCTTACATAGGCAGGCCGCTGGGAGAGTTAATCTTCTTGTGATTGTGTCCAAAGACAGGTGATATTTTAGTTACGTCTGAATCTAGAATTGGCCCATAAATAAACTATGTAGAATGTGGGTTGACTGAAAGACTGGTTAAAATTTAGGACTTGATTTTTAATATACAGCCAGTACCTAGCTGAACTATTTTCAATTTTGATAACTAAATTTTTATTAATATTTTTTTTTGCGCATATTAATTCTGCTGACTGCTCTCTGTCGAGAGAGTGAATCCATCCCGCTAAAGTGTTCACCTTGATCCAATATGATAATAAGATCTCCCTTGCAAATATGATAATGCTGAAGGGACTTGTGTTTCAAGAATTGATCTTTAGTAGTTAGGATGTAGGTTCTTTGAGATTCACCTACGTCGGTATATCTAGAATTAACATTTATATACTTCCGGCCATAGTTGGTTAAAAATATTTGTTGAGGTACGGATATTAACAATAATGATAATATTAATAATAATAATAATAGATCTCCCTACCGAAGGTGTTCTCGCGTTGTCGTCACGGTAGGGTTTGATCTTTCCTCTTATGAATTTGACGGCTATGTTGGCTGTAGCATTGCTACTGACAGGGTTACCCATGCCAGACAGACAGAGAACGAAGAGGAAAGTGACAAAGAGGAACACCAAAACCCATAATTATCATGGAGAGTATACTTAAAATATTGAAACGCTTGTCGCTTCCCGAGGATCGTCGGGGCGCCCCTGGAGCCACCGCTGGGGGCCACAGCATGCGGGACGGTGGTGATGGTGAGCTGCGAGATGGTCAGGCAGATCTCACCAATCAAACAGCTGGCCAGCAAGAACATCTGCGACAAACGGTAAGCAGTGGAACATCAACTGTGCCTGGTGAGGATGCTTTGGCTAGCGTTGGCTATTTGCAGCCAACCACCTCAACAGAAATACCGTGGGAGAGCATCAAGTGGGATACCACAATGAATGAAGAATTGGTGCGTCTCTATTATGAAAGTGCGAAGTTTGAAACACCACGCGAAAAAGGATACAATTTTAGAACGAAATTTGCTGCAAAGTATCCTCAAATAGAGAAAGTCGCTCTAAGAGATCTTCTCGCTAAGGTACAGGACATCAGGACTAATCTACACATCTCAGAAGATCGAGCAATGGAGATTAAAAAACAGGTCAATTTGGCGTGAAAAACGACGGCAATGAACATCAGTTAGAGGAAGCCGCACAACACAAACAAGCAGCGGCAATTGATGTTCTTCCTCGACCTGGTGATGATCCAGCGCCACCACATCCTCCAGAGGTAGATAACCCAATACAAACAGAGCCAGAAGCAGAGGTTCAACAACCAAGAAGGCGATTAAAGTGGACATACCATATGAACAGAGATGTAATGCGCTTGTATTTTCTGGCAAAGAAAAGCGCGCAAAGTGTAAGAAGAGAACATCATCGACTCTTCTTACTTAAGTACCCAGAACTAGCCACAAGAATAAAAGAGCAGAATCTTGCAGATCAAAAACGCTCAATATCTGTAAATAGATTGCTTTCGGCTGTTGAAATAGCTGCCATCGAAATAGAAGTGGAACAGCAGCTTCCTATTGATGACCTTCCCTTGGAAGATGTGGACAATGAAGAACTGATTGAAGCTGAAGGCATAGGTGCTATAAGGGATAATGAATATCAAGTACCGGATCCACTAGAACTACATGCGGACATTAACAACGATGATCAGACCAGCGAAATCGCGGAAAATCTACAGCACCTTCAAAGGAATTTTGTTCATGCTTTACTAGAGTTCAGACATGTAGAACCAACACAAAGGCATTATCTGCCCAAGATGAACATCACAAATGATCTGCGTGCACTAATAGAACACCTGAACAGCAAGGTGTTACCTATGCATTTGAAAGCAACACAAACTGCGTTAGA
>CAKNWW010346029.1:0-12808 GCA_932074435.1 Andricus kollari
TGCTCCTCCAAGATAGAAGCAAGATGTTTGGATACCTGGTGCTTTCTGTTTTTTTCGCTACGGCTATGGGCAAGTTCCACTATAAGATTTAGGACAATTTTATTATTTCTAATAATTATTTCTGAATAAAATATAGTCCTTTGAATCTTCATTTTAAATTAAAAAAAAAAAGTTTTTTTCGTATTCTCTCTTCAATCTCTTCAGAGACAATAGTACATTATAACAACCTATTTATAGGATCTAAATATAGGAAGGTAACTAATTACCAATTTTTTAATACAGCGGAACCAACTCGAAAATTCGTCGAGCTAAATCCATACACTCCTAATGGACGTATCGTAGGTGGTGAACCAACAACCATCGAAGCTGTTCCACACCAGGTTTCCCTTCAAGCATATGGATTCAGTTACTGCGGAGGAAGCATTGTTTCTGAAACTTGGGTTTTGACTGCTGGTCACTGTACCGTGAGTTATCCGGCTAAGTGGATAAGCGTTCGAGCTGGGACCACCCACTTCAGTTCAGGAGGAACAATTCATCCAGTAGCGAAAGTTGTCCGACACGAAAACTATAGAACCAACTTGTATGGTATTCCCGAAAACGACGTGGCATTGTTGCAGCTGCAAACACCCTTTGAGTTGGGATCATCACGTCAACCAATTGCTCTCTTTGAACAGGATGAAGAGGCTGTCGAAGGTTCATTGGCAACAATCACTGGATGGGGGGCAGTTAGAGAAGGTGGTAGCACTTCCAGTGTTCTTCAGACTGTGGATGTTCCAATAGTTTCAAAATCTGTATGCAATGAAGCCTACGCTTCTTATGGTGGAGTTCCTGCTGGTCAGATTTGTGCTGCCTATCCACAGGGAGGAAAGGATGCTTGTCAAGGCGATTCTGGTGGTCCCTTGACCATTGCTGGAAAATTAGCTGGAATCGTTTCGTGGGGCAATGGATGTGCTCGTGAGGGATACCCTGGAGCCTATACTGAGGTGGCAGCCTATCGCAAATGGATCATAGAGAATACTAATCTTTAATTAATAAAATTTTTTATAACATGAGACTGTAGAATCAATAATAATTTGGGGATCTTATTATGTGTTTCACAAATGGATTCGCATATAGTTGTAATTTGTATAAAACTCCGTGATGTGTAATGTTTATTTATTGCGAATAAATTTATTTTATGGTACCTACCTCTTTCATTTTTTTTAAATTTCATTATGATTGGAAGTAGCGGATATTGTTTACGTACACGGTCTGTGTACAAATTGTTCGTTTTTTTATTCAAAAATACAAGACTCTTGAAAACGTTTAATATATTTGATTTAAGAACTAAAAAACAAAAATAGGTCATATTTTGTCTTTGCTGAAATTGAACTTCGACAATTACGACTCCAAGTATTTAAAATTTGAGATAAATGTGCTGTTCTCCATCCGGATCTGGTCTCATAATTGCTCAAGAACTTCAGGTTTTCGAAATTAGTAAATTTTAGGGGCTAAACAATTTTAATTTTGGCTATAGTAATATATTTATTGCTAAAAGGGCAATTTTGTTACAATTTTGTGAAAAAAACAACTAGTTTTCACCTTAAAAATCAATTTTCGTTTTCAATTCTAAGATTTGTTATGGTACATATATTTAAGGATGAAGTTTGAGAATTTGTTTATAGCGGATTATAGCAGAGGACGCATTCTGATAATGATGACCATCTATGGGCGAATTTTGTTAGATAAAGACAATATGAAAAACTATTTCATACATATATATTTATTTTTGATCAAGCTAAGAATATTCTTATAAACGAACCAGCGATATTTTTAAACTGATTAAAGTAGGTATTGGCAGCAGAATTAATTGTAAGTATGATTATTAACGAATCAAATATATATATATATACATAAATCATCAAGTCCTTGAATTTAAAAAAAAATCGTAAAAACTTCACAAAGATGATGTGAAACTACCATGTGAGCTGCACAAAGCCTGCGACAATTTTTTCAAATTGAATTTACCCCGAACTTTGCCAAAACTCACCCCTTAAGGCACTAAAAAGTAATTTTTAAGTATCCTTTCTGAATATTATGAAATTAAAGTGAAAATTTAAGTGGCAAATCAAATAAAAAAGTTTATTATACAAATATGAAAAATATTGCCCTTAAAATAAAAATTTTTACACTTTTCACCCTTAATAATCCATAAAAAATTACACTTTCTTTTCTTAAAACTGATTATTAAAAATATTTAATATGAATTTCTTTATATTGAATGAAAAAGTTTTACAGAAAGAAAATGTATTTTTTTATGGATTATTAAAGGTGAAGAGGGAAAAGTGTTAATATTAAGGGCTCTATTTTTCATATTTGTATTATAAAATTTTTTATATAATTTACAAATTCTCGTTTTCCTTTCCTAAGATTCAGAAAATACACTTAAAAATTACTTTTTAGTGTCTTCAGGGGTGAGTTTTGGCAAAGTTGGAGGCAAATTAAATATTTAAAAATTTTAGTCAGGCTTCATACTGCTCACATGGTAGTTTTACATCATCATTGTAAAGTTTTTACGATTCTTTTCAAAATTCAATGCCTTACTGAATTTTTAACGCTTTGGGGTACTTGAAAGTCCGCGCGTTACTTCTACACATTTTTTTCAAATCTCAAAATATTAGGAAAATTTTTTTCTCACATAAAGACACAAAAAGAGGGGGTAAAAGTAGGATTAATTTTGACAGAGGTTTAAAATTTTTAATTCAAACTTTTTTAATTTCTTGAAATTTGGACAAAAACTTATGTCTCCGTATTTCTTACTAACCAAGAATTTGTACGTAAAGTTTCGATTTTGGATAAGATCTGAAATACAAGATGTCACCTGGCTAATTAAAATTAATTACAATTTTTTAATGTGGGTTAGTGTTGGCGGTTTCAAAAATAAAAATGACTTTAATGAATTATTTTTAAGTTTTATTGATTTGATGGTACGGTATTTTTCTGTTTGTGCAACAAATTTTCTTCCGTGTAAGAGAGAGATTATGGATTTTAAGTAACCCCAAGAATAAGGGCAATTACTAACAATGAAGGTTGTTATTTCATTTATAAAATTCATATGCATAATTGCATACTACTTCAAGACATTTTTATCAGGTAATAAATTTTTCGGTTGAAAAAATATGTCAAATGGCTCGGCTGACGAACCCAGTTTTCTAAGAAGGTCTGGGCCCTTTTAATAACTACACAAATAATTTTATTTAGTACTTAATATTAATAAATATTATTCGCAAAACATTGTTTTAATATTTATGTATCATAATGACGTATTATATATGACAAATACGTTAAGAAACGTTAAATAAATATGAAAGAAAGCCAATAATGAAATGAGCATTTACCAAGGGTAAAAGAAGTTAAATCACCACAAACTATTGAATCACTGCTTCTAAATTAGGTAGGAGCTCATAATATTAACTGCTAAAATAAGGTTTACTTTCCGTTTTTGTTAATTTACTTGGATTGTGGAAAAAAGCACTTTGTAATTAACTGAAAGGAGATTAAGCATGTAGACACCTACCTATTTGATAAATGAAATGTGTTCATGTAAAACTATTAAGAGGATCGTGGCTTGAGAGGAGTTTCCTGATCAGGCACCTTTCCCTTGATTTTGTAATATAGTCGAGCCTAAAAAATATGCCGAATTAAGTGTTGTTTTAAGTTGCAGAAAAATGAAGCACAAAACAGATGAAGGCATAATGGAAATTTTCATTGTACAAAATGAGATGCGAATAGTTTATAACAATGCTGCCGTCCAATCGACAAAAGTAGTAACGATATTGTGGATAAGTCCCCTGTCAACCTAATCGAAAATTTTATATTCGCATGAAGTATTATTTACATATTACAGAAACAGTTGATAATAAACTGAATAATCCTGGTCAAATATGGTAATTTTTCATCTAGTGATGTGAAGTGAACGTGTAGTTACGATATCTGGAGTATATCTTTCGTCTATCGTACCTGCAATCAGTGATATATTGCGAAAGAAAAAAATGAATGAGTTTCATAAAATTAATCTTTTAAAACAACATTTAAGTGATTACATGTTTATTTTAATTCAAACAATAAGTGAAAAAAGATGTAATTTTTAAATAGTAAAGATGAAAATTTTCGGTTGGGTTGGCAGGAGAGTTATCCAAAATTTAGTTACTTTGTTCTTCTTTGAACGGCAGAATAGGTTTCTGTGTTTCCCTACATATATATTTATTCGGACAGCGGGTGACAATTATTTTGTCTATATTTAAAACCAATTAATACAGACAAAAGTGTTATAATAAATATAGCATAATTTGGTATATGTATAATCCTTAAAATAAATCCATAATATTATTATATCGATATGAAATAAGTTGTTAATTATAAGAAATTCGTTAATACATCAAACAATTCACTTTTAAGACACAAAAAATACCAGGAAGGAATTCATTTTCCGGACTTTCAGATGATGGATTATCATAGAAGTACTCAATATAAAATCAATAAAAAATATTCGCTAGCGCTATCTTATAAGAAAGGAAGCTAATCGTATTCTATCAATCAAAACCAGCTTATAATTCAGTATAAATCTCTGTGTTTCTCGAGGAACCAGTAAGTGCACCTCCAAGGTAGAAGCAAGATGTTTGGATACCTCGTGCTTTCTGCCCTTCTCGCTACGGCTACGAGTAAGTTAAATTATAAGTTGTTTTCATACTATCTCCTAATAAAGAAATCTACGCTTTTTATGAAAACTGATCAATGAAAGTAATCTATTTCAGGGATATCAATACAAAAAGGTAACTAATTATAAATTTCTTGAAACAGCGGAGCCAATTCGAAACTTTGTGGGGCTGAATCCATACACCCCTAATGGACGTATTGTAGGTGGTGAACCAACAACTATCGAAGCTGTTCCGCACCAGGTTTCCCTTCAAGCATATGGATTCAGTTACTGTGGAGGAAGCATTGTTTCGAAAACTTGGGTTTTGACTGCAGGTCACTGCACCGTGAGTTATCCGGCTAAGTGGATAAGCGTTCGAGCTGGAACGACCCAATTCAGTTCGGGAGGAACTATTCATCCAGTAGCGAAAGTTGTCCGACACGAAAACTATAGGACCAACTTGTATGGTATTCCCGAAAACGACGTGGCATTGTTGCAGCTGGAAACACCCTTTGAGTTGGGAACATCACGTCAACCAATTGCTCTTTTTGAGCAGGATGAAGAGGCTGTTGAAGGTTCATTGGCAACAATCACTGGATGGGGTGCAGTTAGAGAAGGTGGTAGCACTTCCAATGTTCTTCAGACTGTGGATGTTCCAATAGTTTCCAAAGCTGTATGCAATGAAGCCTATGCATCTTATGGTGGAGTTCCTGCTGGTCAGATTTGTGCAGCTTATCCTGAGGGAGGAAAGGATGCTTGTCAAGGCGATTCTGGTGGTCCCTTGACCGTTGCTGGAAAATTAGCTGGAATTGTATCCTGGGGCAATGGATGTGCTCGTGAGGGATATCCTGGAGCCTATACTGAGGTGGCAGCCTATCGCAAATGGATCATAGAGAATGCTGATCTTTAATCAATCAATTTTTTCTGAATTGAGACTGTGAAATAATTAATTATTGTGGGATTGTAGCATGTGTTTTGAAAATTAATTTAAAAATAGTTGTAATGTGTATAAGACTCTGTGATGTACAGTTTTTATTTATTGTCAATAAATTATTTTTATTATGGTACCTACTTCCTTCATTTATTTAAATTACTCTACATTACTGTATGTGGAGAATATTATATTCGTTTTTTCGTCTATGCATCACGTCTGCCCTGGTGAAAATGTATTCTCACAATGAAATACAACAATGGGGAAATTATAATTTTTGTAAGTATTGGGAATTACTTGTGAAATTGGGTAGAAGTATGTGAATTCTAACAAAAACTTCTAGTTTCTAGTAGAATTTTTGTTTCCCATAAAAAAAAAATGATTAGAAGTTGTTGCGAACACATTTTTGACAACGTTAACAAAATAATTTTCGACATGAGTAACATTTTATGTGTTGTATGTATACCTAAAATCATAAAAATAAACCGTTTCATATGAAGTTTTAAGAGTGGTATTGAAAATTTTTAAGCTATTTTGTAATGGAATTTATAGTCTTAATTTGAAATTCGTAACTAAAAAAAGGTAAAATTAGCAGGCAACATCAACAATTAGTTATAAATAAATAATGGAGATTAGGGAAATAATTTTCTATCAAATGAGTCAGAGAAGAAAAAGACGTGCGAAATCTGTCTTGTCTGTGAATGGCTTTTTCCATTTTGACACTAGCAAGAAACAAAACTTATGTATACACTTTCGAAAAGGTCACCTAAGAATATTGATTTCATGCGCGACCCTTGGGTTCCTTTTGCATCCTAGTTAAAAGTCCCAATAGGATTCTTGGCGCGAATTAATAGAACGAAAGTTATTTATCTTTTTACTTTCTTTTTTAAATTAGTTTTTTTCTCAATGTTCTTGACAAATTTAGTTCTGATATAAAAAATGTATGCATAAAAGTTATAAATCCTATCTAAATAATTATTTCTTGTCCTTACATTATTATCCTGATATCAATATTTTTGAAGGAGAATGACAAAAATAAGTTTTCAGATTTTTCTTTAAAAAATCACTTAACATTGGTAAAATATTGATCAATTTTAAAGGGTGGACCTGAAAAAAGGAGGAGAAATAAGTTGACACATATTCAGAAGGGTAAAAAGAATATGGTCCACATCCCTCTTCAACATAAGCCAAATATCTACTCCTGGTCTAAAAATGAATTTTATTAGTTTTTCTAAAAAAATGTTAATTTTAGAGAAAAAGCTTAAATTTAAAAAATATGTGTGTCGATAAGATTGACAATCTTTTTTCACAACAATTTTATCTGAGATCAATATTCTTTAAGGTTAAGAATAAAACTGTTTTTTAAAGCAAAATGGTTTGATATTTTAATTTCTATTAACCTGCGCCAAAAATAATTGTAGGACTTTTAACCGGAACGAAAGTACCAAAAACACACGAAATCTGTGCTCTCTGAATCGCTTAGTGTCAAAGCGTTGTTGCTTAACATTGTTAATATTAGCTACTGATTTTTTAATTTAGTTTAGTTACGAATTTAGATTACAACTAAATTCCACTAAAAAATAGCTTTCAAACTTGAATTCTAAATCACTCGTGAAATATCATGTAAACCCGTTATTGCCATGATTTAAGGTAAAAATGCAATAATTGGAACGTCACTTATGTTAAAATGTATTTTTTTAGTCATAAAATAAGTCTAGCACAAATTTGTTATGATGTTTAAAAAACAATGACAAGTTAAAAAAAAATATACTGAAAAAAGTTTTTGTTAGAATTTAGATACTTTTACCAAATTTTACAAGTAATTCCTAATATTTATGAAAAATTTACAATTTCGATATTTTTGTGTTTTATTGTGAAAATAAATTTTCACCGGGCTAGACATAATGTTTAGAGGCAAAAACTTATCCGATATTTTCTATTCATAATTTTAATACAATTTTAATAATTTAAAGAGCTAGGTACCACTACAAAAATAATTTAGTCACCATAAATAAACAATGCAGATCACAGAGTCTTATACACATTAGCAATGATTTCAAATCCACTTTGGAAACACGTAATACAATCCTACAATTATTAATGATTTCACGTACTGAATGTGAAAAAGATTTGATTGATTAAAGATCAGCATTCTCTATGATCCATTTGCGATAGGCTGCCACCTCAGTATAGGCTCCAGGGTATCCCTCACGAGCACATCCATTACCCCAGGATACAATTCCAGCTAATTTTCCAGCAATGGTCAAGGGACCACCAGAATCGCCTTGACAAGCGTCCTTTCCTCCCTGAGGATAGGCAGCACAAATCTGACCAGCAGGAACTCCACCATACGAAGCGTAGGCTTCATTGCATACAGCTTTGGAAACTATTGGAACATCCACAGTCTGAAGAACATTGCAAGTGCTACCACCTTCTCTAACTGCACCCCATCCAGTGATTGTTGCCAATGAACCTTCGACAGCCTCTTCATCCTGCTCAAAGAGAGCAATGGGTTGACGTGATGTTCCCAACTCAAAGGGTGTTTCCAACTGCAACAATGCCACGTCGTTTTCGGGAATACCATACAAGTTGGTCCTATAGTTTTCGTGTCGGACAACTTTCGCTACTGGATGAACAGTTCCTCCCGAACTGAATTGGGTGGTTCCAGCTCGAACTTTTATCCATTTAGCCGGGTAACTCACGGTGCAATGACCTGCGGTCAAGACCCAAGTTTCCGAAACAATGCTTCCTCCACAGTAACTGAATCCATAAGCTTGAAGGGAAACCTGGTGCGGAACAGCTTCGATAGTTGTTGGTTCACCACCTACAATACGCCCATTAGGACTGTATGGATTCAGTCCACCGAATTTTCTAATTGGCTCCGCTGTTTGGCAAAATTTTGGTAATTAGTTACGTTTTTACATTTGGATTCTTTAATCACTTTGTTATTGCAATTTATATGTTTCTCTAGTGAGATTGAACAATCAATTGATGTATGGCAAGAAAATATGAAAATATTTCTTGTATGCAGTAAAAATCAAGATTTAAATGATTGGATTTTATTAAAAAATAATTATTAGAATTATTAAAATTGTTTTAAGTGTTTTAGTGGAACTTACCCGTAGCCGTAGCGAGAAGAATAGAAAGCACCAGGTATCCAAACATCTTGCTTCTATCTTGGAGGAGCACTTGCTATTTCCTCAAGAAACACAGAGATTTATACTGAATCATAAGCTGGTTTTGATTGACAGAATATGATTAACTTCCTTTCTTTTAAGATAGCAACAGCGATTACTTTGTATTTATTTTACGTTGAGCACTTCTACGACTTAACCCATCATCTTAAAATCCGGAAAAGAAATTCCTTCCTGCAATTATTATGAATGTGTCAATAATCGATTAATATCGTTGGCTGTATTTATTATAACACTTTTTTCTCTATTGATAGGTTTTTGTATATAGCAAAAATAATTGTCACGGGCTTTAAAAATTGATATCACCGTAGGGATAAACAACTTTATATAAATTTAAATAATGATAATATAAACATATAGACTATACAACTAAAGTATATTTGTGAAATGAAAATATTCAACAATATTCTGCCCGAAGAAAACTACTGGCTTCAATTCATTGAAAAAATTGTTTAATTGTAGAATTTGATAGTGCGTGACTCATTATATGATACCTTGAACACTAATTACACAGGACCACAAAATCTTAACCCTTGCAACATGGACCAAACTAGGTGAGTCTTATATTTTCGGGGTCGCTGAATTCGAATCCGTTGCCCGTTTGGTCCCATCAGGTTAGGATCAAGGTCAGTTCAAGGCCAAACCTACAAAATTCATCGCTAACCAAATCAGTCAGGGCACGTATAGGTTTTCGGGGTCGCTGAATTTAAATCCAATGTCCGTTTGGTCCCATCAGGTCAGAGTCAAGGTCAATTTAAGGTCAAACATACAAAATTCATCGCTGTCCAAATAAGTCAGGGTTCTTATAGGTTTTCGCAGTCGCTGAACTCGAATCCGTTGTTTGTTTGGTCCTATCAAGTCAGGGTCAAGGTCAGTTTAAGGTCAAACTTACAAAATTCATAGCTGACCAATTAAGTCATTGTACATATAGGTTTTCGGGGTCGCTGAATTCAAATCCATTGTTCGTTTGGTTTGACCTGAAATTGACCTTGACCATGACCTTAAGAGACCAAATGGACGACGGATTTGAATTCAGCGACCCCGAAACCTTTAGGTACTCTGACTTAATTGGTTAGCGATGGATTTTGTAAGTTTGACCTTGAACTGACCTTGACCCTGACCTGATGGGACCAAACGGACAACGGGTTCAAATTCAGCGACCCCGAAAATATAAGACCCACCTAGTCTGGTCCGTGTTGCAAGGGTTTAGATTTTGTGCTCCTGTGTTATTTAAAATTACCTAATAAGAAAGAAAAATTCTTAAAACATCTGAAAAATATCACAGGGTCAAACATACTTAACTACATTTTTTCTAAGTGCAAACTGTTTTTTAAACATAAGAGTTGTGTTTTTAAATTGAAATTCATCGACAAATGAATATCGTGATGAATACTTCTGGAATGCGCTCGTGTGCCACACCTCTCATGAAAAAGAAGTATTGGTATGTATTGGAACCAGTACTTTTTCGCGAAAAAGTATTTGCTTGCCAATACTTATTCGCGAAAAAATTATTAGGCCGAATACTTATCAATACTTATTTTTTATTAGTGACTTAACGTTAAAGTGCAAGAAATTCATTCCCAAAGGGCACGTTTTTTGTGCGTTTGCACTATTTTATACGAAAATACCTTGCTTCTTGTGCCTTGCATCAAATATTTGCTTACAAAATTTTAATCGTGTCCTGCGCGGAATTGGGAACAGATTTTGCTCGGTTTAGATATGTTTGTTTCCTGCACATTAAAAAAAGAAGATGCAATAATTTAACATTGTAAGGCTATATTTTTTTCTGTATATATGTTAGTCATACGATGACAATTTTTCTTGTTGGTAAATTCTACTTTGAAATTAATGTGGAAACTATTTTTTTTACTTCAAAAAAGATAAGACTCATAAAAATATTTGATATATGAGATTTAAGATTGAAAAAATGTCTAATAATTTGTCTTTGATACTTTGAGTTAAAATTTGACAATTACACGACTCCAAGTATTCAAAATTCGAGATAAAATTGTTATATCTTCAAATGTATTATAATGTATATTTATATACATAACGATACATTTTGCATAGGGACGTGCAACAATCTTTTTTAAATTGTTTTATTGAAGTTTTATTTTTATTTCAAATTGCTAAATTTAATACAATCACTTTATTTTATTTTACATCAGTAGAACTAAATTTCAAAGTAAATATAATTATCATTTAAATTTCCTCTAAAAGTTACTCAAATTTAATGTATTCATTTAAATAACAAGAGTAGTCTATTGAAATGCATAATTTTCTATGAATGTGTAAAATGAAAGAAATATATTATACGAAGAAAACAGTTCAATATAAAATCACTACATTTAAGTAATCACGAATGAACAATGGAAATAAAATCTATATCCACACATTCCAGACTTCATAAAAATAATTCTGCAGTTGTCAAAGAAACTTGCGAGATCAAAGTGATGTTCGATAAAAATTATTAAGACGTATGCAGGATAACAATTATCAATGTGATTTTAGAAATGAGATAATCAGTAAGAACATTACAAAATGATACGTTACTACTCGATGATTTTCTGATGTTGACGAAGGAGATGATTCGATTCGTTGATATACATATTTGTTAAGAATAAACTAATGGTCTGAGTATCCTTTTATTCAACTGGTAACCAACATCAAGTATCTTCTACTCTAAAATCAAAAGCGATGCTAGTAATTAAATTATTTCCAGTGTAAGTGAAGTCTTTTTTTAAATGGAGATACAGTAAAAACGCCATGCTAAAAATAAATGTAAACTTCAGCGTGATAATCTCCCTTCTGACCACTCGACCGACAATTAGCAAGCGAATGATCACGCGATTGGGTTCGCTGAAATTGTCGGATTTCCCCACCTAAGACTTATCGATTATCTTTATAGCACAAGAATTCTCTACCAATGAGCTTATGACATTTCGCCGCGAGTATCCTAAATAAATACATAATATTTTGCCTTTATTTCTTAAACTGATACTTGTTTGTAGCCATAATAAGAAGATTGACTCTGAAGATTAAATATCAAATAGCTTGAAACATTGTCTCTTTTCACTATCGAAGAACAACATTCGCACAAGCAAACAAAAAAACATAAAAATATTTGTTTAGGATTCATAACCAATTATCGACAAACCATAGATTTAATAAATCAAAGAAATAGGTACCATCAAAAATAATTTATTCAAAATAAAACATGTTACATAACTGAATCTTAAACAGGTTACTGGTTTGAAAATGATTCGTAAAATACATTATACAATTGTTAATGATTCCACAGACTCAATTAATGAAAATTTTGAATGATTAAAGTTCAGCGTTCTCTATGATCCATGTGCGATAGGCTGCGACCTCAGTGTAGGCCCCTGGATATCCAGGTCGAGCACATCCATTGCCCCAGGAGACGATTCCAGCAAGTCTTCCATTGATTGCAAGGGGGCCACCAGAATCACCTTGACAAGCATCCTTTCCTCCCTCGGGATAAGCTGCACAAATCTGACCAGCAGGAACTCCTCCATAAGATTCATAGGCGTCATTGCACACAGACTTTGAAATTATGGGAACATCCACAGTCTGAAGAACGCTGGAAGTGCTACCTCCTTCTTTAACGGCACCCCATCCAGTGATTGTTGCCAATGAACCTTCGACAGCCTCCTCATTCTGTTCAAAGAGAGCAATTGGTTGACGTGATGTTCCCAAATCAAAGGGTGTTTTCAGCTGCAACAATGCCACGTCGTTTTCGGGAACACCATACAAGTTGGTCCTGTAATTTTCGTGTCTGACAACTTTAGCAACTGGATGAACAGTTCCTCCTGAACTGAAATGGGTTGTTCCCGCTCGGACGCTTATCCACTTAGCTGGATAACTCACTGTGCAATGACCTGCGGTCAAAACCCAAGTTTCAGAAACAATGCTGCCGCCACAGTAACTGAATCCATAAGCTTGAAGGGAAACCTGGTGCGGAACAGCTTCGATGGTTGTTGGTTT
>CAKNWW010346030.1:0-13337 GCA_932074435.1 Andricus kollari
TTTTATAGGATGAGCACTTTTTTCAATTATAAAAACAAGACAATGAAAATACGTATGTTTCAATACCAATGCATATTATGAATTGTAATAATATAAATTTATTGAAATGATACATTGTTCAAGGTAGTTAAGAATAAAATTTAATGCAAAATAAGAAAGAAATATTGAAGTAATCATGATAAATAAAATTTGTACTTTATATTGCATCATATGAATAAGGAATCCCAGGAATTTGATATCAAAGTGTTGAACATAATGCAGAAAGGTTCGCACTTTGGACTAAATCGAGTGCGAAGCACGAGATACGTGATGAGAATGTGTTCGTTAAAGCCGAAGGAGCTTTAACAAAAGAGAATTCACAATCACCAAATTACAGTTGTCGATGCTGTGACCTTTAATTTGAAAAGGTCTCTGCACAAATGTGTGGAAATACAATGACCGAGCGCGTAGCGCGAGGTAAATACATTATCGAGCGCGAAGCGCGAGATACATATATTATCGAGCGCGAAGCGCGAGAACCAACAGTCGCGCGCCCCAGGCGCGCTCAAACTTTGCGAGCCGCGCGCGTAGCGCGCAACCAGAATGTGCCCGCGCGGCGGGCAGATTTTTTTTTGTTGAATTTGGCATTGTACAAGGAAGACATTCATCGAGTTTTATGTAAGCTTGAATCATTTTTGTGGCCAAGAGCATTTTTCTTCAAAAAATGGAATTTTCATACTTCCCTTCCAAACAACGACAGATTCAACAAAATGCTAAGAACAAAATGGGCTTATTTCAAAAATTCTACAAAAAATGCCTCTCGCTCTTTTTTGTTATGTTGTATTGCTTACAAGAAAAAGTCGAAAATGATATTTTGAGAAAAAGTCTCTCAGCCACAAAAATGGCTTAGCCTGACTAAAACTCTAAAGATGTCTTCCTTATAAGGATAAACTTCCGAAAAGAGTGGACCTCCGATTTTCTTCTGCTCCGTATACTGATGTATTTTGACGCCATTAAAAACCCCATAAAAATCATGGTTTTTTGCATTTATCTCAGTAACTATTCAAAATTCAGAAAAATCTTTCCAATAAAAGTTGTAGATCTCCTCGAAATACACATTTTATGTTGCAAGCATTTTTTTATAGGAATAATAGTTTCCCAGAAAATCAGTAGTAAATCGATTTTCATGTTGAAAACCCCTAAAAATCATGGTTTTTTAAGTCACAGGGGTACCTTCCCGCCCCCCAAGAAGCGCTGGAAAAGGGGTAGATTATTTAATGGTCATGGCGATCGGATACGGACGTGTGAATTTGCCGCTCCTCAATTGTTGTTTTATAAAACATTGTGACTTTGTTTCAATTCACCTAATTGTTTCTTGTTTGTGCACTTTTGTTTGCACGTAACTGTAGCGGTTTGTCTTTCCTGCAGAACTATAAGTGTGTGTTCGGAGTGTAATATAGTTTTTTCTAGAGGGGATCAGAAGTTCTCGCTTGTGTTAAGTGTGGCAATCTAGTGCATTTGGCCTGTGCTAATTTCGGAATTTCTAAGAACATTTTTGAAAAACTTAAAAAGGGTCAAATGAACTATGTGTGCAAGTTATGTTCTCCATTGTCCACTAGTGCCGCCACTGCGGTATTGTACCTCCCACTCCCTCCTCCGTCGCTGCCACAGAAAATGCTGGTACTCTACCCTCTGGCCTCGCCGAACTCTTGCGCAAAGGGGTCTCTGACGGCCAAAGCGAAGCGCTTGCGCAGTCACGTGAGATTTTGGCAAGATTCAGCGAATTTGAAACACGTCAACTTCAATTTAATGACCAACTTAATTCTACCCTTTCGGAAATTAAGAATGAACTTTAAAATAATTCTAGGCGTATCGACTCGCTGGAATCCGGCTCCAAAGTGCAAAATGATGAAATTTAAGTTATAAAGAAGGAAGCTAAGGACTTGAAAGCCAAAGTGGTGACTCTTCAGCATGCGCTCAATGTCAACGATCAAGCTGCTCTGCATACGATGCTGGAAATGCATGATCTCCCCATGAAGCCTAACGAAGACCTAATGGCATCCATAGAATCTGTCGCCAGGGCTCTAGATATAAATATTCGTAAGGATGACATTGTCAAGCTGTACCGTATCATAAAACACCTTCATTGAGTAACCCCCCCCCCCCCCCGCCCCCGATCATTGTAGCCAAATTTGCCAGACAAGATCTACGGGACGAATTTATTGCAAGACGCAAGGTTAAGAGAGACTTCTCTACTTTGAATTTGGGATGTATTGGCAACGAAAAGCATTTTATTTACCTTCGTGAGGCATTAACACCACTGAATAGAAAGACTTATGCTATTGCTATCGGTCTTCGTAGAGAGGAGAAAATCAAATACTTGTGGATTGCTGGCGGAAAAATTTTCTGCCGTAAGGAGGATAGTTCGCCTAGAATACATCTGTCGAATATCCAATCTGTTGAAGGACTACAATAGCAACTATTCTCTAAGTCCATTATGTGTTTGATAATTTTTTCTAGTCGTTCATTAGCACTACTCTATTAATTCATGATATGCCTTACTACTTGTTTTCAAATGTAATCAAGTGAACTGGATTTTGTTGGTTATTACTCACTGTTACTTTAGGTTCACGGAAGTGTATTTTTAAGTGTTTTACGAATTTCAGACACTTCTATATTTAAATATACTAAAACTTTACCTATCACTCTCACAATGGACAGAGATGAGAGAACATATCGCAAGAAAGCCTAATTAAGGGACGATTCGAGGTAAAATCAAATGCTCAAGGATCTGATGGTATTTCAATTAAAATGATTTGCCTTGCTTTACCAGTCATTGGCCCTATTCTCTTGCACATCTACAATGCATCTCTGCAGGTGGGAATATTTCCTTATGCCCGGAAAGAGGCGATTATTCGACCTGTTCTTAAAATATCTAACCCTACGTCTCCCAAAGACTTCCGTCCTATATTCATACTATGTGCTTTGTCTAAACCTTTCGAACGCATTGTCCATCAGCAACTTACTGTACACATTGAAACAAACGATTTAATGGACCCAATGCAATCTGGATTCCGTGCCAGGCATAGTACACTTACAGCTTCACTGAAAGTAACTTCTGACCTTAAACTTGCAATTGATAGAAGGGAAATAACGGTTGTTGTCCTTTTTGACTTTTCTAAGGCGTTTGACACAGTTAGCCATAATCTACTATTAACTAGGCTGAAATCGCTTCAGCTCTCGAATATGGCTGTTAAATGGTTTGAGTTTTATCTAAGTAATCGTTCTGAAAGAGTACAAATTAGCAATGGCAAGAGCTCTGATTGTGGGAAGGTTAAGAGTGGTGTCCCTCAGGGATCCACGCTTGCGCCTACTTTATTTAATATTTATACCTCTGAACTTGGTAGTGAACTTCGTCATTGTAACTATCACAAATATGCTGACGACTTTAAGCTTTACCTTGCTGGGCCTATTGCTAATCTTAGGAGCTTACTTCAAAAGGTACAGGCGAATATTGATTTAGTGGTGCAGTGGGCTTTGACAAGTGGCCTCACTCTCAACCCTGCTAAAACTATGGCTATAATCATAGGACCTTCTCCCTCTCCATCGATTGAAACAATTGCAACCCTACCTCCTCTTTTGATGGATGGACGTGTCATCTCCTTTATGGAATCTGTGAAAGATTTAGGTTATATTCTTAATCGCTGTTTTACTTGGAATGAACAAGTTACGGATATTTCAAGGAAAACCTTTAGAGTGCTCCAACAGCTTAACAGGAATAAAGAATCACTTCCTACCTCAACGCCTATCCTCCTAGTTAAAAGTCTGATCCTTCCTTTCTTTGACTACGGCTGTGTGGTATATGACGATATTACTGACGACCTGAATGCCAAGCTTGAGCGTACGCTTAATGCTTGCATTCGGTTCATCTATAACATCCTTAAAAGTAATAATATTATTCACCATAGAGAAAGAGCAGGACTTCTACACGTCGCCAAAAGAAGACAATCTTTTATCGGTAATTTTCTTTATAACCTATTCAGTAATAAAGCTCCGCACTATCTTCTTAACCTGTTCCATTTTATTGACAAAGATCAACCAACACATTCCAAACTCCGTGAAAGGAAGACAGTACTAAAAATTCAGTCACACCGTACGTGTAAAATTCAAAGGTCTTTTGTTATTCGTGGTGCTCGCCTTTGGAAAAAAACTACCTATAAACATTAGAAATGCACCTTCACAATTTCATTTTAGAAAAGTCCTTTTTAATTACTTATTTAACACATCTAATCCTACCCTCGAAATCACTGATTGGTAACACTTAAATTCTTAATTAAAAATAATTATGAGTGTGTGTATGTTGGAAAAGGGGTAGAGGTACGACCTTACATTATTTTTGTAAAAAGTCACAGGGGTGCCTTTCCGCTCCCCACGCATCGTTGGAAAAGGGGTAGGGGTACGATCTCATAATATTTTTTTGACCAGTCACAGGGGCGCCTTCCCGAACCCCACGCGGCGTTGGAAAAGGGGTAAAGAGACCACCTTATATTATTTCTATAAAAAGTAACATGGGTGCCTTTCCGCTACCTACCTATCGTTGGAAAAGTGGTAGGGATACGATCTTATAATATTTTGGTGACCAATCACCGGGGCGCCTTCCCGAACCCCACGCGGTGTTGGAAAAGGGGTAGGGGTACAACCTTACATTATTTTTGTAAAAAGTCACAGGGATGCCTTCCCGTCCCCCACCAAGTGTTGGAAAGGGGTAGGTGTCCGATCTTCTAATATTTTTGTGACCAGTCACAGGGGCGCCTTCACGAACCCCACGCGTCGTTGGGAAAGGGGTAGGGGTACGACCTTACATTATTTTTGTAAAAAGTCACAGAGGTGCCTTCCTGTCCCCCACCAAGCGTTGGAAAAGAGGTAGGGGTGCGGTCTTATAGTATTTTTGTGATCAGTCACAGGGGTGCCCCCCCCCCGCCGCGGCGTTGGAAAAGGTGTAGGGGTACAACTTTACATAATGTTTGTTAAAAGTCACAGGGGTGTCTTTCCGCTCCCCACGCAGCGTTGGAAAAGGGGTAGGGGTACGATCTTTTAATATTTTTGTGACCAGTCACAGGGGCGCCTTCCCGAACCCCACGCGGCGTTGGAAAAGGGGTAGGTGTACGACCTTACATTATTTTTGTAAAAAGTCACAGGGGTGTCTTTCCGCTCCCCACGCGCCGTTGAAAAAGGAGTAGGGGTACGATCTTACATTCTTTTTGTAAAAAGTCACAAGGGTGCCTTTCCCCTCTCTACGCAGCGTTGAAAAAGGGATAGAGGTACGAACTTATAATATTTTTGTGACCAGTCACAGGGGTGCCTTCCCGTACCCCACGCGGCGTTGGTGAAGGTGCAGGTGTACGACCTTACATTATTTTTGTAAAAAGACACAGGGGTGCCTCTCCACTCCCCACGCGGCGTTGAAAAAGGAGTAGGGGTACATTCTTTTTGTAAAAAGTCATAAGGGTGCCTTTCCACTCCCCACGTAGCGTTGAAGAAGGGGTAGGGGTACGATCTAATAATATTTTTGTGACCAGTCTCCGGGGCGCCTTCCTGAACCCCACGCGGCGTTGGAAAAGGGGTAGGGGTACGACCTTGCATTATGTTTGTAAAAAGTCACAGGGGTGCCTTTCCGCTCCCCACGCAGCGTTGGAAAAGGGGTAGGGGTACGAACTTATAATATTTTTGTGACCAGTCACATGAGTGCCTTCCCGAACCCCGCGCGGCGTTGGAAAAGGGGTAAAGAGACCACCTTATATAATTTATGTAAAAAGTAACATGGGTGCCTTTCCGCTCCCCACGTATCGTTGGAAAAGTGGTAGGGGTACGATCTTATAATATTTTGGTGACCTGTCACAGGGGCGCCTTCCCGAACCCCACGCGGCGTCGGAAAAGGGGTAGGGGCACGACCTTACATTATTTTTCTAAAAAGTCACAGGGGTGCCTTTCCGCTCCCCACGCAGCGTTTGAAAGGGGTAGGAGTACGAATTTATAATATTCTTGTGACCAGTCACAGGGGCGCCTTCACGAACCCCACGTGGCGTTGGAAAAGGGGTAGGGGTACGACCTTACATTATTTTTGTAAAAAGTCACAGAGGTGCCTTCCCGTCCCCCACCTAGCGTTGGAAAAGGGGTAGGGGTGCGATCTTATAATATTTTTTTGATCAGTCACAGGGGTGCCATCCCGCCCCCACGCGGCGTTGGAAAAGGTGTAGGGGTACGACCTTACATTATGTTTGTAAAAAGTCACAGGGGTGCCTCTCCGCTCCCCACGCAGCGATGGAAAAGGGGTAGGGGTACGATCTTATAATATTTTTGTGACCAGTCACAGGGGCGCCTTCCCGAACCCCACGCGGCGTTGGAAAAGGGGTAGGTGTACGACCTTACATTATTTTTGTAAAAAGTCATAGGGGTGCCTTTCCGCTTCCCAAAAATAAAGAAATCTAAAAAGACCTGCTTGTGGTGAAGAGCGTGAGAAGGCACCCAGCCAAAACTAATGGATGTATGCATTTATATTGCATATTTTATGTATATTTTAACATGAAAATCGATTTACTACTGATTTTGTGGAAAACTATCATTCCAATAAAAAAATGCTCGAAACAAAAAATGTGTATATCGATGATATCTACAACTTTTGTTTGAAAAACTTTTTTGAATTGGTCATATTAGCTGAGCTATTATACTCGTAATCAGCGCGTCAATATACATGAATATACGGACCCTGAAGAAAATCGGTGGTCCAACCTTTTCGGAAGTTCACCCTAATTTTTTAATGAAATCGACGCCATTTTGTTAATTTTGATATTTTTTAAATTTTCCGACGGATTTCAAGTAATTGACGAAAATCATCCACTTCTGCGCACATATGATATCACTCTTTTTCTTGATCTTTGCTTTTGTAGAAACGCATGCAATTAAAAATATTACGTAATCGTGTGAAAAACACTACCCTCCTTCACATAACAGACCGTAGTAAAACACGATTCCCATTCCCCTTTTTTGTGTTACTTAATATGTGAACGCTCCCAATTAAGATTAGTAATGTTTAAATAAGAGTTACAAATTGCTAAGCTAATAAAAGACTATACAAATAATCTTTTATACCGTTGTATCATGATTATTATCTGAATGCGTAGGTGGAAAACGTGGAAAAGAATTTTCGCAAAATAAAAATTTATATCCATATAAAATGATAATTAGTATCTGAATATAATATGTTATTGATGCTTAAAAAATATTAAATATATTTGTGATTTAGACTGATTTTATCAGTACTGAAGCTATACTACAAATGTGAAGTAGTATTAGGAATAAATTCGTTCAACTAAAGTAGATACATGAATTACGCAGTCAAGCATGTTTAATATTTATATTCTGTGAATTACGTGAAAATTTCAGAGTTTGTTCCAATAATTTTGCACGGATAATCATTAGCTCTGTTGCATGCTCTGAATGACTAATGCTCTATTGTATCCAAATAAATATTAACCTTCCGTTACTCGCGTGTATGTGACAGATACATTCTTTTTTCGGTTGCCCAGAGCAACCACGTGACCCAGTGTGGGGTGGGGCCGCCTCTGTCTAATCTCCCCCCGCACCGTGAAGAAGGTCACGGTCCACTTCCGGTCTCGGTTGGCCTTTTTTATAATAAAACTTTTTTACTTGATCTTTATAGTGATCTGTTAACATCCTATAAAGAAGATGGATAAAGAATGAGGAAGCAAATAATAGGGTTTTTAAGGCCTATACCGTAATTTGATGTTAAAATATTTTTTTATTGCGAAAATTTGCCAACATATTTTGACTAGATATCAAGTCCTTTTCGAGGCATACTGACATGAAGAAAGAAAAAATTTTGAAGATAATATAAAATTTGTTAGCTTTTTCCTTATTTTCAAAAAGATTTAAAAAAAGTTAAACCAGTTTTAAATTATCGTTGAAAATTAATAAGTAATGCAACATTAAAAGTAGAAAAAAACCTAACACGTGCCTATCATTTAACCCTTTCAGGAGCACATTTTTCTGTTAAACTAATTCTTGCTCTTAATGGTAACTTAGGGGTTTTTGGGGCTGCTGATCACGATTCTGGCATCAGAATTGCAAAACAATTGGCACAAAACTTGCTGTATGGATATTTTTTGCACTGTCCCTACTCCTATGCCGTGCAGGCTGTATTGAATCCGCCTTCTTGAATTTTGCAATTCTGACATCAGATTTGTAATCAGCGACCTCAAAAACCCCCATACACTAGCTTTTATAGCAATTACAAAAAACGGCGAATTTGCACTAATATAACCGTCATTTTGAATCCGCCATTTTGAATTTTATAATTTTGACATTATATTCTCAATCAGTGGCCCGAAAAACATTTTTTTTTTACGATTTAATAATCGATCACAAATACGGTACATTACATGCACTTATGCCGAAAATTCGTCAAAAATCGTAATTTTTTATGAATTCAAAA
The DNA here is from genome assembly GCA_932074435.1 of Andricus kollari. Lineage (NCBI taxonomy): Eukaryota > Metazoa > Arthropoda > Insecta > Hymenoptera > Cynipidae > Andricus > Andricus kollari. Next base: position 8,492 of record CAKNWW010346030.1, read on the forward strand.
AATGAAACAGAAGAAACTATCCAGCCGAAAATTCTGCAAAAAACATATGTTACAGTTCTACGTGTTATCTAACTGGAAAAAATTTGTCATAGCTATAGGACTAGTACACAGTTTTTCATGATAATTACTTTACATGAACCCTTAAGAGTCTAAGATAAAAAACTTGTGCATTAAACAAGGTGAAATGTATCAGAAATTCTTGAAAAACTGCGAAAAAAACAAGTGGGACGTATACGTCCCACTTAAGTTTTCATTTCATTCGTGTTTGCAAAGTTTCACTAAGCCATATGATTCAAGCTTGTTCAACGGTAGTCACGTGTTATGTTCCTTTTGCTTTTTAACTGGTTTAACTTTATAAAAGTCTTTTAAAAATGAGGTAAAAGATAACAAACCTCATATAATCTTCAGGGTTTTTTATTTTTCCCTATCAGTCTGCCTTGAAAAAGACTTGATATCAAGTCGAAAAATACATAGGAAAATTTTGGGTATAGGTCTCAATAAAACATATTACATTTTTTACCATACAATACACTAAGCCTTACAGTTATATAACAGAATTTGACTTTTATTCCTTAAAATAATTTCTCATTCTTCGAAGGTAAAACGAAATTGTACTGCGGGTGGGGTTGTTAGCATTTGGCTCGGTAACGAGAATTTTTCTTATCGGTCACAGATTGGTTTAAAACACGATGCATTGCCTGGCGCGTATTATTTCACCAGCCGTACATGGTCGGTCAGCAAATTACAGGCTTGGATAGAAGAATCCGTTATATCGGCGCTCGATCGCGTTCCGAGATTCAGAAAGACAATTCAGATTTGCAATCTGCATCCGTTGTAATGAGCCGGTTGTAACTCGGAATGGGGAAAGTTGACCGTATGCATCCTCAGCACAGTTTCTATAAAAGATTATCTTTTATAAGTTAGTCAATTCCGTGCAGAATTAAAGACCCATGATAGTTTATTGGGAAAGATAATAATTAATATTTGTTAACTAGTTAAGTATATGGACCTGACAAGTATTACGGAATTTTCCATAAAACGAACCGTTCCAGTACATATAGGGCCAGGGCTAGCATTATGGAATTTTCCGCAAAGTTGGCCCGGCACGAGCTGGAAAAGGGAATAGTCTTACGGAAAATTCCATAACGGTAGACAGTTCTTAAGTATATAAATGTCATACAAGCACAGAAAAAACGGAGCGTAATCTTTACCCGGATTCCAGAGTAATCTTTACCTGCAACAAAAATTACCTTCACGTTGTAAGATTTACCCACAGCATGCAAGTCTCAGGCTTAAACTACTTAAGCGGAGATAAGCGTAGTTGACGACTTACCTTGGAGTTATGAGAAAGAGAGAGTAGAGTAGGTGTCTCTAAAGGTAGATCCTGTATTTACCGTCGATCCCAGGTTAACTGGTCGGTCCTACTCAGCTTTGACACCGAACTGTCAAGAAGGATCCCTATCCTTTACCTGAGTCGATGTGCCCCAAAGAGTTGTTTCTTACGCAGCAGAAAAAGACGGGTATATTGAGGTTGAGGCTTACGAACCAAACCCTTTTTGTTTCGATGCGAAGAAATTCAACTGTACCCACACTAAAAGAAGTTTGGCACAACAGCCATACTTACAGACACAGTCGCTGCACGAAACATAAGGTCGATTTCATATGTCAATTTAGTGTAGACGCTCTCTCAGTTTGGTATGGTAGCTGCCCCAGAGCCGCACAACCGCACCACTAACGTCTCAACTTTTCAACGTTTGGTACATCAGCCCGCTTAGAAATGGCGCACCTGTTGCTCCAAGTATATGGGGCTGCTGTAGTATGACAGCCTGTGCGACTTCTGAGCCGAGCTTCTTTTAGTGCACTGGAAAATTATCAAAAACAAAAATTCATTTATTTTTTCTGTGACGATGATTCTCCGTATAGCGCACAATTAATTGTTCCAGGTGTTTAAAAACAAAATAGATTCCACTTGGGAACCTAAATATACAGTATCCACAAAGAGAGTAATTCATGTGCCTATTTGTAATGACCATTCATCACTGTTAATCATATAATGCAGGGTGTCCCAGACTCAAATGTCCGGACTTATATAGCTGTATAAAAATAAAAACGAATAAACTGAAAATTCCTTTTTCAAAAATCAGTTAAAGTTTTAATTTTTGAGTTATAAAATATTTAAGCTGGACCAATCAGGAGCGTCATATAAGCAGTCGCGTGTGCGTGATCGGGATTCCAACGCAGTGTTATCGAAGCGAGCGCAGAGGCGGGGTTAGCGATTAGAGTACATTAGGTTGGACTCCCGCTCAGGCACACACGACTATTTATACGGCGCTCCTGATTGGTCCAGCTCAAATATTTTATAACTCATAAACGAAAACTTCAACTGATTCTAGTGATTAGTTGGATCATCTATAAAAAGTAGATGTTTTTAAAAATGGTGCGTTTAGGCATTGCTCACATATTAGGATTGATAAACTTCAATTTCATGAGTTCCTCAACTTGCAGATCACCTGATCTAATGCTGCAATTTTACTTCATTAACATATGTCAAATAGGAAATTTGAGAAAAGCCTCCAATAACACAGCCTCACACAAAAAAGTAGGTTGTCCGACTAACATGAGTAGTCACATTCTATTGATTTTGGGTCGCTCAAACCGAATCCAAGGTCAGAATTTCGCCATCACCCTCAGGTTTTTTCTAACCTCAAAAAACATAGTTTTTTTTTTGCTATTTTCGCATTAAGTAATATGTAACCAAATTTGTAACCAAATTTCAATTTTGACCACACATTCGGATTCAGCGGCGAAAAATATATAGAAATGGCCTTTGTTGGTCCGATGGGCCCAATACTTTGCGGTGAGGGAGGGGCTGCACAGAGAACAATACAGTAAAACCTTGTCGAGAAAAATTTGTTGTTTCCTCAAACCAGAGTAGTGACATCCCATAGATTTCGTGTCGCTGAATTCGAACCTGAACTGAGAATTCCAAAATTAGCTCTTTTTCACTTTCTAATCTCAAAAAAATGGTTTTCGTGTAGATTTTTTTGGTGATAGAAAACATGTTATCGAACAATACAAGCTTGTTCAGAAATTATGACAGAGAATAAACATTTAGCGTTACGAAGTTCATAGAAATTGTCTATTTCTACAACGCCGACAACCAGCACCGAGGCCTAGAAGAGAGGGAGGGGCGCAGAGGAAACCCCACCGTGGAGGGGGGAGGGGGGGGCTAAGCCTCTGAGAAGGCACAAGCTAGCTCCCTGACGGTGGTGGCCTGTAGGGGAGGGGTCTTTGCATTTGTCGCAGCCAACTCAGCGGCTAAAGCTTGGCTACATAATACAATGGCCAAGACAAGGCCCTGAAAAGGTGCAGACCTAAAAGTATGTGGGGTTAAGTTGCTCCAAAAGATGGCGTGGGCTACGGCGTGGTTCCCAGGTAAGCTTAAAGACCCGTCTGTGGTCCTTCGGCGATTGGAGGGATTCAACCTGTCACTAAGGACATCGTCCTGGCGAATCGCCAGGCACGATCGGCCTCAGGAAGAAGACACAGCGGAAGGTACCAAGCAGCTTCTAGTTGTAAAAATTCCTGAGTTGCAGACGAGGGCTCTTGCGGTCCTCAACAATAGGCCCTTCTACCACCTTGGGCAGGTCAACTTTAGGGTTGCCGGACAGGGATAGGAGAAGCCTTTCGGGACACAAGCCTTCAACCCACGTTGTCGATAGGTATTATATTTTTTTAAAGTTTTTACCGTTGCAAGAAAAACTATTGCAATTACTCCGTGACCTTCTAACGCAAAATTTCACGTAGAATCCGAATTTCAACAAGTGAAATGTTCATCTTCCTTTTTTAATGAGTTTTTCTTCCATGATACGGAGAGGATACGATGTGGATACTTTAAGGATACGCTGTAGCGTATCCGTTCCGTTCATTCGGTCCGCTAGGGATGTTTTCTATCACCAAATAACTTATTTTGGAATTCTCAGTTCGGATTCGGATTCAGCGACACGAAATCCATAGGATGTCACTACTCTGGTTTCGCGAAACAACAAATTTTTGTCGACAAGGTTTTACGGTATTGTTCTTTGTGCAGCCCCTGCCCCAACGCTAAGTATTGGGCCCAGCGGACCAAAAAGGCCATTTCCATGTATTTTTCGCCGCTGAATCCGAATTTGTGGTCAAAATTAAAAAAAAAACACGGGTTTTTTTGTTACATATTATTTAATGCAAAAATAGCCAAAAACTATGGTTTTTTGAGGTTAGGAAAAAACCTGAGGGTGATGGCGGAATTCTGACTTTGGATTCGGATTCACCGATCCAAAATCCATAGGATGTGACTACTCTTGTCCGTCGGACAAACTACTTTTTTTTGTGGGGCTGTGTAATGATCATTGGCTGAACGTAATATTTACCACTCAATTTATCAAATAATATTTACAATACAAATTACGTAAAACACTGAATAACATGATACAGAGTTAAGCTCGCGGATAATAACGTAGGAAATATAAGTAATGTTGAAAGTTATTATTTATTTATTTATAAAATTAATATTACTTTTTACGTCATTGGCTGGACACGTGTTTTCGCTCTTTAGTTAATTTCACTTTTGTCGTAATGAGGGGTTGCTGATAAATTGTAAACCATTTTTTATAGAGAATAAATGCTAAATTGGAGTATAGATTGGTTTTAGCCAGTTAATATTTTAGACTTATTGGTCATTTTTTATTTCTATTAATATAAAATATAAATTAACTGTATTATCTAAAAGTATTTATGACATTAATATGTTAAAAAAGGCGCAAATTTCTATAAATTTTCGAATTGATTTTTCTAGATTTTCAAGTAA
>CAKNWW010346044.1:0-10652 GCA_932074435.1 Andricus kollari
TATAATTTTAAAATCATTAAATCTCATCATACGAACTTTCAAAATTCTTAGTTTGAGTTACTGAAGCTGAGTTTTGTTTTCCGATTAATTGCGGTGATTTTATCTCGAAGCTAGGTTTACTTAGATTTAACTCACAAGGCAAAAGTGAAATTTTACAAGGCAAGCGATTGAAGAAATCTCGAGCTCGACGTGGCGTGGCGGAGGAGAAGTTTCAGAGTGGAATTCTGACCCCCACTCCTTAAAGTTCGACCGTGGTTCCCCACTCTTTTCTGCTTCCGTTCGCGCGCCGGCAATCTAGTCCAAGTTCTCCCGTCTATTGTCCTGTGCTGCAGAATTTTCGATACATATTTTTATAAACTTAGAAAAGAAAATGATTTTTCACCATAAGTGTATTTGGACATTATTCTTTATTTTCCGAAAACCTTTCGATTAAATTATAAAATTCATAAATAAATGTGTAATGATTGTATTATTAAATTAAAAAGCTTTTTCGAAATGAAAAATAATATCCAGATACACTGATGGCGAAAAATACGACCGTGTGAAAAAGGGACGTCTGAATAATCCCGAAAAATAAAATACCCGACACTGTGAAATTCCCGAATTAGAAAATTCCCGAATAATAAAATTCCTGAATAATAAAATTCCCGAAATGGAAAATTTCTGACAGTTTCTAGTATTACCGAATTTGAAAATGACCGAAAAATGAAATTCCCGTCACTGTGAAACTCTCGAATTGGAAAATTTCCTATTAATAAAAGTTCCGAATAATAAAATTCCCCAATCAGAAAATTCCCGAATAATGAAATTCTCGAATAATAAAATTTCCGAATAATGAAATTCCAGAATAATAAAATTCCTGAATTATAAAATTTCCGAATTGGAAAATTCCCTAATAATAAAATTTCTGAATAATAACATTTCCGAATAATAAAATTTCCGAATAATAAAATTCCTGAATAATAAAATTCCGGAATTGGAAAATTCACGAATGATACAATTCTCGGACATTTCTTAATATTACCGAATCGAAAAATTTCCGAATAATGAAATTCCCGACGGCTTATAATGTTACCGAATTTTAAAAAAATTTCCGAATAATAAAATTCCCGGCAGAAAATTGCCGCATTATAAAATATCCGATCTAGAAAATTCCTGAATTCAAACAAATAAGAAATTTCTTAAATAAATATAATTTATTTATTCAAAATATAATAATCAAATATCTTTATAAAAAAAAATATTTATGATGTTTAAAGATTCTAAAATTATTGTTTATATTTAAAATTAAAATAATTGAAAAAAATATATTCCTGGCTAACAATTTTCTTCAATTATTATTATTTTTAATTCAAACAATAATTTTAAAAACTTTAAACATTATAAAAATGTGTTAGATGAAAATATTTGATTATTGTGTTTTTAATAAATAAATAATATTTATAAAAACCATTAAAAATTTTTTTTTAATTCAGGAATTCTATAATTCGGAAATTTTCTAGTTCGGATATTTTATAATTCGGCTATTTTTTGTCGGGAATATATTATTCTGCAATTTTCAATTTTGGTAATATTATAAATTCTCGGGAAGTTTATTATTCGGCAATTTTCCAATTCTTTAATATTATGAATGTTCGGGAATTTTATTATTTGGAAATTTTATAATTCAGGAAATTAATGATTCGGGAATTTTACAGTGTCGGGAATGTTATTTTTCGTGATTTTTCAGTCGTCTCATTGGAAAATCCTGGAATAATAAAATTCCCGAATTGGAAAATTCCTGAATAATAAAATTCCTGACCAGTAATAATATTACCGTATTGGAAAATCCCCGAATAATAAAATTCCCAACAGTTTATAATATTACCGAATTTAAAAATTCCCGACTAATAAAATTGCCGAATTTCACAATATCCGAACTAGAAAACTCCCTAATTATAAAATTCCCGAATTTAAACAATTACATTTTTTAAAATAAATATGATTTATTTATTCAAATACAATAATCAAATATTTGCAATGTTTAAAGTTTTTAAAATTATTGTTTGAATTTAAAATAACAATAATTGGAAACAATTTTCATCCAGAAATTATTTTTAGGGATTTTTCAGTCATTCCAATTTTTTTCAATTATTGTTATAAATATCATACAATAATTTTAGAAACTTTAAACATTAAATTATTATTATTATTTTTTGAAGAAATATTTTATCATTGTATTTTTAATAAGAGAATAATATTTATTATTAAAAATTAGTGGTTTACATTTCGGAATTTTCTATTTCCTAGGATTCAGCTGTCACTACTGCAACACGTAGAGCGATTCCAATAGCAATTAGGCTTTCTACGGTATGGTTACACACACAGTGGTGTCATATTATTATTGTTTGGCTATTTGATTCCCGTTGACAAATATAATTTTAACATTTTTCATTTTTTTATACCTGGTACATATGTATCTTCAGGTAGCAAACATAATTTCATATTCAAACTAGTAGTTTTTAATCTTGATACTGGTCTTTCTCAAAGTAATTGTATACTATTATTCTTAATTGTGTACTTTGGATACCTTAAATGTTCTAGTTTTATGCCAATATTCACAGCACTCCGGATATCCGGATATCAATTAACGCAATCATGTCCACTTTTTTTGAGAATTTGTCTAGGGTTCTACGACACTGTATTTGATATTGTTCATTATTCATTTAGTATCTTTATTGCTTTTATTCATTGCCGATATGCTAAGTTCAATTGTATCCACTTAGTTTGGGTTGTGCTGATAATGGTTTTTGTCTCAGTCATTTTTTACATGTGCTGTGTTATTTTGCTATAAAATCTTTCTCTCAATATATATCAATGGATACCTTAAGCATTTGTCATGTGAACGCCCAATCTGTCTTGGCACATTTCTAGAATTCAAACATTTTTTTAGTACATGTTCCTACCATATAATAGCTGTTTCTGAGTCCTGGCTAATTCCAAATATATCCTCTAGCCTCGTTGCAATTGACAACTATTCGCTCTTTCGAAGAGACAGAGACGAGAGAAGGGGTGGTGGAGTTTATCTTTTTCTGCATGATAGTCTGAATGGTACTGTGGTTGGGGTGAGTTCAGCAGCTACTTACCCCACGACCGAATTCGTCTTTGTTGAAGTTAAGTCAACTTCTGATAGTGTTTTAGTGGAAGCAGTTTATAAACCACCCAATGCCTCCTATGGCACAGAGCTTGAATCGCTAATTTTTTCATTCATTCCTAACTTTAATAACATTATCCTTACTGGAGATTTTAACACTAACATAAATCTCACTTCCAATCCTTCTAAATATCTAACATCTTTGGTACACTCTTCGGGACTCTCGATTATACCTCATGATTCCACTCACCATACTGATCGTTCCAGTACTCGTATTGACTTAATGATTGTCGACGATATTGATCAGGTTATTTCCTACGAACAACATGCTATCCCTTTTCTCTCGAACCACGACTTGATTAACATTACCTTTAAATTTTGCTATTATCTAAATTCAAAACCAACCCAAAGACTGGTGCGGAATCAGTCTAAAATTGATGAACATACATTCCACGAACATCTTATGACGTATGATTGGGAAAAAATATTACTAGAAACAGATATAAATAATAAAATCGACGCCCTGACTTATTACCTAGTCTCTGCATTAAATAAATTTTCTCCGCTACACTTCCCTAAAAGCTTTAATAAAGCTGCCCCCTGGATAACATCCGAAATTAAAAATCTGATGAGGGAACGTGATTGCAAGCGCCGACTTGCAAAAAGAATAGAAAGCAGTATAATACAAGCTCAATTTCGTAAACTAAGAAACCTAGTTCGAACTAAGATTAGAGATGCGTTTAATCAATACAATTATAACGAGATTGCACATAGAGACAAAAAAGAGGACATTTGCCATCTTTTTAGACATTTACACCTAATCCCGCCCAAGCACGAATCTACAGTTAGTAATTTTCTGCCTGATGACCTTTTAAAGACTTTTTTTACATTCCCAGTTCCAGACTTATCATCATCGTTTTCCACTACCACTCTTAATTCAACATTTAATCACTTTGACTTCTTTTTCGACGACATCACACCTCAAATACTTTTGGAAAAAACACTTGAAATCAAATCAAATGCCATTGGAAATGATGGAATGTCAATCAAAATGATTAAACTTGCCCTTCCAATTATCTTTCCAATTCTATTGCATATCTATAATTCTTCCCTTCAGGTCGGTATCTTCCCAGATATCTGGAAAAGGTTATATGCCCAATTCCTAAAATTTCTAAACCTCGGCCATTGACCCGATGCAATCAGGTTTTCCGGCAAAGCATATCACTCTTACTGCTTCTCTTAAAGTAACGACGGATCTTAAATTAGCAATGGATAATAGAGAGATCACGATCGTTGTTCTGTTTGGTTTTTCGCAGGCTCTTGATATGGCCAATCATAAGTTACTTCTACGAAAGTTAAAATCTTTTAACGTGTTAAACTCTGTCATCAAGGAGTTTAAATCCTATTTTAATAATCGGTCACACAGAATTATTAATAGTAGTGGTGAGCTTTCTGACTGGTGGGTGGTCAAGAGTGGGGTTCCTCAGGGCTCCATTCTGGCACCCATCCTCTTCAATTTATCACTTCTGACCTTGGAAGTGAACTTCAACATTGCAAATACCACAAATATGCTGACGATTTTAAAATTTACTTATCGGGACCAATTTCTGCCTGGAAAAACGGACAAAAACTCAGGCAATTGTTGATTCTCTTTTTCCAATACTTGTACAATACTCCTAACCCAACTCTTGAAATTACTCATTGGTAAACTCTCATATTTAGTTCTTGAACATTTCATCTTCGAATTTCCTTTTGTTTTCATTGACTTTTGCAATGTATTTCTTTTACACACAGTTTTCCCTTCTTTATTTCTACCTTAACATACACAAGCGCTACTAATTAATCACCTAATGTTTATTACTAAACATTAATCTCATACCTAATTTGATACATATTCTGTATTCGACTCTATTTATTTATTTTATTTAGTTTATAGATTAGATTATAAGATTAAACAAGAATTCTGGCGATCAGTTCTTGCACAAATTTGTAATGACCCTGTATTATCATGTTCCTTAGAGGGCTATTTAGCCCTAGGGACTTTTTTTGAATAAATACAAATACAAATACATTTATCTAGCTGCAACTTCAGGTTTGCTTGCCTAGAGCGTGTGAAAAGGCGTTTTGCCATCGAGTGGTGTTTCTCGAGCGTTTCTGAAAACAGCACTACGTCGTCAAGATATATGTCCAGTATTTTTGTAATATTTGGCCAGGGGTATACATCCCCCATGAATTTTTCGTTGAGCGCCCTATAATCGATGAAAACCCGGTATTATTTTTGTCCTGAGGCATCAGGTTTCTTAGGGATTATCATTAGTGTGAATTTTAGGGTGATTGTTATGGTCCGATAATTCCGCTCTTGAGTTGTTTTTCGACTGCTTGCCGTACATCTTCGGCCGAATCTTGAGCCCGTCGATATTGTTTTCTTGTCCATTGGGCAACGCATTCTTTTTCTTCATCATTTGAATAAGAGAGGTATAAACTGAAAAACACGCACTCCGCACGGGTTTCCTCGTTCTTAGCTACATCTTCATCTGATTCTTCGGCTCGGAATTGCGAAATCAATCCTCTTGAATATTGTAGTATTCTTAGTGGATGCTTCCTTGGGGGGGGGGGTCTCGTCACCCACGAACTCGAAAACCTCTTCAGTAGTTTTGATTTCGAATACATGACACTTCCCGTTTTTATTTGTTACTGCAGCTTCACCAAAATATATTCCGTCCAGAGTCTTGATACGGCGTAGGTATCCCTCTCGTACTTCGGGATCTTATACATCTAGCGCGATTGCTTGACGAGTTCGTCGTTGAATCCTTAATGCGCCAACAAAATGTTTCATTTCTGATTTTAACCTTCTCTTTTCTTCCTTGGATCTTTGTCTACAAACGGAATTGGAGTTACTGGCTTCGAGAGCAGTTTTCTGGTCCTTCCTGCCAGAAGGAGCCGGAAATGCTCCGTGGCAAATTGGCGTCCTTTTTCTTTGTTTCGGAACCCGCATACAGCATGTATGGGTAATATGGATATGGAAAATGATACTCTGTGTATGGGAAAGGCGGCCACGGATAGCCAGAATGGTATCCAGGGATTTTCTGGAACATTGGCGAAGGGTATACAGAATCTAACATCGCATTCTACATACCAGGTACCTTGAGAATACATTTCTGCTCGGGGTGGAAATACTTTTCCTTATAGTGCGGTCATTGGCTTAGAGGTCTGGCTCCTTTCGCGTTATCCGTTTTATTTGCCACATTCTAGGATGATTATTCTGCCAGCCTATAGGTGGGGAATGATATCTCTGAAGTGGAGTTATATTTCTTAACTTTTTCGACACGTTAAGCATACTCGTATGCTTCCGCTAAGTCCTTTAAACGACTTTTATCCACAAAGGTCACCATTTCGTCCAGATGTCCGCGAACGAAAGCCATCAGGGCTATATCCTTAACTGGCTTAATCATTAGTTCGCTTTTCTGAACTTGCACCGAATTGTGTGTGCCTTTAAAGTGACCGTCCTTGTATTTTCCTAAGAAAGCATGCGTTACCCTGCTCAACAGCTCGTGCGTTCTATCATAACAATCACTAACAGTTTCTTTCTTTATTTTCGTAAATTTCATGATTTCCTGAAAACGCCATTGAAATCTCTTTGCCGGTACAATACTTTTCCTTAAATGTTTAACTAATTGATCTACAGTGTTCAATTCCTTACAGCTCACACGTTCCCTCGTCACGCCTGTTAGTTTACAGCACTATTTTGATAAAAGGAGCTCGATTATCTGACGATATGTAGAGACCTCCATTAACTATGTCCTGCGAGAACTCTTTCAAGGGGATGTTATTTCCGTCAAACTGAGGTATGTGATTTGTACCTTGTTGTGGTGCGATTGGTTCGAGAAATGACAAAATTCCTCGCCTTGCATCGAGGTTCAACGGTGTGCCACCCGGGTTGATGTTAGAATCGAAACCATGTAAATCGGTTCTGTTGTCCTCTGTTTTGTCGTTCGAATCCGTCAGTTTGATTTTGTAGTGGTGATACCTTCGTTTAATAATCAATGTTCCTATTTAAAGTATCTTAGATTCTTGTTTCCTGAATTATTTCAATCTTTATTTTGCTTAAGATTTAAATGTTTAGTAGTCACGCAGCAGATTCGAGAAATCCTAGAATAAATTTTAAAGATGCAATCATGTGCTTTGACTAATCAACATTGATCCACTTCTTCAACAAGTTCTGCCGAAATGTATGTGATCTTTTTCAGTTCCTTAATTAGCTCATTCAAAAAAAGGAACCTCCCTTAAAAAATCACAGGTGGATGGTGCTAAATTCTTTTCAGGAACTATTAATGCTTGCTATATTTCCGAAATGGGAATGAACAATTCGCTTTAGGCAATTATTTCTTTTATCCTCTTATAAAATTAGTCAGGGAATTACTAATACTACCGCTTCAGCCCTAGCAAACAAAGATGCGAACATCGCATGAAATACATTGTCGTTTGTGATTTCTTTTAATTCTTACATGGCCTCTAAGGGCCGAGGGTTGACAAGACGATGTTCGATCTCAGCTTGTTTTGGTTTTGATCGTGACTTTTTACCTGCGCGTCTTGCAGATTTTTTTAAGGATACCTTCAAAACATTAATTTTTCCACCCATTGGTTATTTATTGGCAAACCCAGACCCGTCTGATTATTTAATAATTCTTAGAATCTTCGTTATAATTTTAAAATCATTAAATCTCATCATACGAACTTTCAAAATTCTTAGTTTGAGTTACTGAAGCTGAGTTTTGTTTTCCGATTAATTGCGGTGATTTTATCTCGAAGCTAGGTTTACTTAGATTTAACTCACAAGGCAAAAGTGAAATTTTACAAGGCAAGCGATTGAAGAAATCTCGAGCTCGACGTGGCGTGGCGGAGGAGAAGTTTCAGAGTGGAATTCTGACCCCCACTCCTTAAAGTTCGACCGTGGTTCCCCACTCTTTTCTGCTTCCGTTCGCGCGCCGGCAATCTAGTCCAAGTTCTCCCGTCTATTGTCCTGTGCTGCAGAATTTTCGATACATATTTTTATAAACTTAGAAAAGAAAATGATTTTTCACCATAAGTGTATTTGGACATTATTCTTTATTTTCCGAAAACCTTTCGATTAAATTATAAAATTCATAAATAAATGTGTAATGATTGTATTATTAAATTAAAAAGCTTTTTCGAAATGAAAAATAATATCCAGATACACTGATGGCGAAAAATACGACCGTGTGAAAAAGGGACGTCTGAATAATCCCGAAAAATAAAATACCCGACACTGTGAAATTCCCGAATTAGAAAATTCCCGAATAATAAAATTCCTGAATAATAAAATTCCCGAAATGGAAAATTTCTGACAGTTTCTAGTATTACCGAATTTGAAAATGACCGAAAAATGAAATTCCCGTCACTGTGAAACTCTCGAATTGGAAAATTTCCTATTAATAAAAGTTCCGAATAATAAAATTCCCCAATCAGAAAATTCCCGAATAATGAAATTCTCGAATAATAAAATTTCCGAATAATGAAATTCCAGAATAATAAAATTCCTGAATTATAAAATTTCCGAATTGGAAAATTCCCTAATAATAAAATTTCTGAATAATAACATTTCCGAATAATAAAATTTCCGAATAATAAAATTCCTGAATAATAAAATTCCGGAATTGGAAAATTCACGAATGATACAATTCTCGGACATTTCTTAATATTACCGAATCGAAAAATTTCCGAATAATGAAATTCCCGACGGCTTATAATGTTACCGAATTTTAAAAAAATTTCCGAATAATAAAATTCCCGGCAGAAAATTGCCGCATTATAAAATATCCGATCTAGAAAATTCCTGAATTCAAACAAATAAGAAATTTCTTAAATAAATATAATTTATTTATTCAAAATATAATAATCAAATATCTTTATAAAAAAAAATATTTATGATGTTTAAAGATTCTAAAATTATTGTTTATATTTAAAATTAAAATAATTGAAAAAAATATATTCCTGGCTAACAATTTTCTTCAATTATTATTATTTTTAATTCAAACAATAATTTTAAAAACTTTAAACATTATAAAAATGTGTTAGATGAAAATATTTGATTATTGTGTTTTTAATAAATAAATAATATTTATAAAAACCATTAAAAATTTTTTTTTAATTCAGGAATTCTATAATTCGGAAATTTTCTAGTTCGGATATTTTATAATTCGGCTATTTTTTGTCGGGAATATATTATTCTGCAATTTTCAATTTTGGTAATATTATAAATTCTCGGGAAGTTTATTATTCGGCAATTTTCCAATTCTTTAATATTATGAATGTTCGGGAATTTTATTATTTGGAAATTTTATAATTCAGGAAATTAATGATTCGGGAATTTTACAGTGTCGGGAATGTTATTTTTCGTGATTTTTCAGTCGTCTCATTGGAAAATCCTGGAATAATAAAATTCCCGAATTGGAAAATTCCTGAATAATAAAATTCCTGACCAGTAATAATATTACCGTATTGGAAAATCCCCGAATAATAAAATTCCCAACAGTTTATAATATTACCGAATTTAAAAATTCCCGACTAATAAAATTGCCGAATTTCACAATATCCGAACTAGAAAACTCCCTAATTATAAAATTCCCGAATTTAAACAATTACATTTTTTAAAATAAATATGATTTATTTATTCAAATACAATAATCAAATATTTGCAATGTTTAAAGTTTTTAAAATTATTGTTTGAATTTAAAATAACAATAATTGGAAACAATTTTCATCCAGAAATTATTTTTAGGGATTTTTCAGTCATTCCAATTTTTTTCAATTATTGTTATAAATATCATACAATAATTTTAGAAACTTTAAACATTAAATTATTATTATTATTTTTTGAAGAAATATTTTATCATTGTATTTTTAATAAGAGAATAATATTTATTATTAAAAATTAGTGGTTTACATTTCGGAATTTTCTATTTCCTAGGATTCAGCTGTCACTACTGCAACACGTAGAGCGATTCCAATAGCAATTAGGCTTTCTACGGTATGGTTACACACACAGTGGTGTCATATTATTATTGTTTGGCTATTTGATTCCCGTTGACAAATATAATTTTAACATTTTTCATTTTTTTATACCTGGTACATATGTATCTTCAGGTAGCAAACATAATTTCATATTCAAACTAGTAGTTTTTAATCTTGATACTGGTCTTTCTCAAAGTAATTGTATACTATTATTCTTAATTGTGTACTTTGGATACCTTAAATGTTCTAGTTTTATGCCAATATTCACAGCACTCCGGATATCCGGATATCAATTAACGCAATCATGTCCACTTTTTTTGAGAATTTGTCTAGGGTTCTACGACACTGTATTTGATATTGTTCATTATTCATTTAGTATCTTTATTGCTTTTATTCATTGCCGATATGCTAAGTTCAATTGTATCCACTTAGTTTGGGTTGTGCTGATAATGGTTTTTGTCTCAGTCATTTTTTACATGTGCTGTGT